>LAPY01001361.1:36107-49130 GCA_000970635.1 Eragrostis tef
GGTTGGCGTGCGCGGATTCGTCGCGAGGAAGGGAAGGAGGGAGGCGTCGGGATCTGCGCGCGCGCGCGTGGGGGAGGAGAACGGCAAAGCACACAGGTCTTTGGCTGCTCGTCACTCTCCTCCCTCCAGCCGTGCGGATGGATGGATGCGCCGTTCCTCCAGGTGGCGACGACCGCGTGCCACGTGAGATGGGCTTTGCATTGAGCTCGTGCGAGCTACTGGGCCTTGGCTCGATTAATTGGGTCCAGTTTGTATGTGGGAATACGCTTTCACTTTTCTAAGGCGCCTGATTATTGAGTGATTTCCGTCAAAGCTGCAGCTTCCCTCAAAAAACAAAAAAGAAAAAAAAAACAAAAAAAGATACTTATCTAGCGCCAGGCTAGATTTACTACGTATTCATGTAGTGCATTTATGCAGTACATTTAACGAGCACGCCAAAGCTAGCGCTTCCCTCGTGTTCGACCAGTTTGCATCCGGTTCCGCGCTCCGCCGCTCCACCAATCTTCGACCAACAATGGCGGGCACTCGTGCGTCTCCCGTCGTCCTCTCCGACGACGACGACGAGCTGGCGGCGAACCCAGGGACGCAGCTGAGGCAGCAGGGTAACGATCTGCTCGCGCGCCCGGAATGGCTGCCGGCGGACTTCGTCGTGGGCATCGAGCGCCGCAACGAGGACGGCAGCGTGATACGGGTACGTGTTCCGGCCTCCTCGATCGATCCCCTCCTCCCGTGTGGCCGTGTGGTTGCTTTTGAATTCATTCTTGAGCTCCTGATTGCGCGTGGTGGGTGCTGAGTTGGGTTCTCCGGGGACTCGGGGGGCTCTCCGGCGATCGGCACAGCTCGGAGAAGTGTTCTTGTGGAGCTAGTCGGCATGGACGCGCTCCTCGACGCACTCCTCCTCTCGTTTTTTTTTTTTTTAGCCAACGCACTCCTCCTCTCGTGGTGGCCAATGCTGGTTTTTTTTTTAGTTGGGCCAATGTCTGGGTTTGCTACAGACAGCCCGCAGGTTGGAGTGGGCCATGTTGGGTCGACCCAACAACCCACATTGCGCATCGTAAGTCAGTCTGATCCGGCAACACCGGCTCGGCCCAACTAGAACAAAAGGAGTGCAGCAGCGGGCCCATTAGCTCCTCTCGTGGTGTTCGGTCCCTCTGGGGTGATTAGGCCCGCTTGACCCACCCACATCGCGCATAGTCAGTCTGATCCGGCAACGCCGGCTCGGCCCAACTAGAACAAAACGAGTGTAGCAGCGGGCCCATTAGCTCCAAAAGTCCAAATTAACGAGAAGAACAACAGCGACGGGTGCGCGACGCCGGCGGCGAGGGCGCCGTCAGGGAGGGAGGCGTCGGGATCTGCGCGCGCGCGCGTGGGGGAGGAGGAGGACTGCACAGCGCAGGTCTTTGGCAGCTCGTCCCTCTCCTCCCTCCAGCCGTGCGGATGGATGGATGCGCCGTTCCTCCAGGTGGCGACGACCGCGCGCCACGTGAGATGGGCTTTTGGATTCAGTTCGTGCGAGCTACTGGGCCGTGGCTCGATTAATTGGGTCCAGTTTGTATGTGGGAATACGCTTTCACTTTTCTAAGGCGCCTGATTGAGCGATTTCCGTCACGTAGAAGTCGAAGCTTCAGCTTCCCTAAAAAAAACAAAAACAAAACAGATATCTAGCGCCAGGCTAGATTTATTTATGTAGTACATTTACGGAGCACGCCAAAGCTAGCGCCAGGCTCTCCTCTCCTCTTCCAATCGAGCGCTTCACTCGTGTTCGATCAGTTTGCATCCCATTCCGCCGCTCCTCCAATCCTCGACCAACAATGGCGGGCACTCGAGCGTCTCCCGTCGTCCTCTCCGACGACGACCCAGGGGAGCAGCTGAGGCAGCAGGGTAACGATCTGCTGGCGCGTCCGGAATGGCTTCCGGCGGACTTCGTCGTGGGCATCGAGCGCCGCAACCAGGACGGCAGCGTGATATGGGTACGTGTTCCGGCCTCCTCGATCGATCTCCTCCTCCCGTGTGGCCGTGTGGTTGCTTTTGAATTCATTCTTGAGCCGTGGTTGTGATCGATATATGCGCTGCTGATTGCGCGTGGTGGGTGCTGAGCTGGGCGCGGGGTACGTAGTAGTTGGGGGGGCTCTCCGGCGATCCATCGGCAGAGCTCGGAGAAGTGTTCTTGTGGAGAGCTGCGTTCCTCTCCTCGACGCACTCCTCTCGTTTTTTTTTTCTTTTTTTTTGAGAACCCGACGACGCACTCACTCTCGTGGTGTGCGGTTCCAGAACTAGTTGGGCCAGCAGGTCGGAGTGGGCCATGTTGGGTCGACCCAACAACTGACCCACCACAAACGCTGAACCCCAAACAAAACCCACATCGCGCATCGTCGTCAGTCTGATCCGGCAACACCGGCTCGGCCCAACTAGAACAAAAGTGTAGCAGCCGGCCCATGAGCTCCAAATTAACGAGAACAACAGCGACGGGGGCGCGGCGCCGGCGGCGAGGGCGCCGTCGCGTCGCCGTAGGTGGAGGAGGGCGGAGGGTTTAGGGTGTCCAGGTTGTCGAGGGACGGAGGGTTCTTCTTTCCCCTCCCATAGTAGGGGTGTCCGGGAGGGCGGCCGCGATTCGTCGGTGCGGCGAGGGGCGGGGGGAAGGGCGGTGCGGTGACAGCGCCGGAGTCAGAGTAGGCGGAGCGCCGGGGCGGCGGGAGGCGGTCGGTGACTTGAGGCTGAAGACGATGGGCCACGTGGAAGATGATGGGAGGGTTCACGCTGTAACCATGTCTGCGGCCAACTCCCGGATCGGAGCGCCACCGTTGTGCGCCGCGGCGCTTGCTTGCTCTTTTTGGAGTTGAGTTTAGAGGCTTGCATGGCTCTGCAGTCTGCACCGCTTCGCTTCGCTTGGTCGTCAAATTAAGCTACCTGTTACCATGATCAGGCTGCTTAAACGGCACGGCCGCGTTTAGTGTTCACGTATATATGTGCCGACATATCTGGCTGCGACTGTTGTTTTGTTTTCTCTCACCTCGTTTATTGATTGTTGTTTTGTTTGTGCGCACGTAGGATTACACCTGCCCAGCTGGTTTCAGGTTCAGCTCGAGGCCCGAAGTGCTGCAGCACGTCTCTTCCGGAGCGTTACAGCGCGCCGTCGATGCGCAGGCCACGCTCTCCGACATGACAACGCTACAGGTGAGTTATTAGCCAGAGGAGCTTAATTTGGCGTCTGGCTTCTGCTTGCTCGCCATTAATTGTGGCTGATTATTACTTATATCAGAGAAGAGATTTATTTTTGTGACATGCATATCTGCATGTGTATAGGGGAAGTATAACTGGTTCAGGGCATACCCCGGGTGGGTGCTCGAGATCAGAGCTGGAGGACCGAACATGTCCAAAATGTTCAAGGTAAAAGAAAATTTGTCTTGTAGCTTACTCCAGTTTCGTAAGTATTACTAGAATTTACTATGTTGTTAGTAGTTTCATGGAGGATTTTTCCATTTCTAGACTAGATGTGCATGAGATAGAATTTACTAGAACTAACTAATATCCCTATTTAATTCTATTTTGCAGTTTTACGCGAACCTGCGTACTGGATTGCGTATCGCGTCCAAACAGGACTTCATGCGCTATGTCCATTACGGCATTCTCCCTCAACTCGCTGACGAGTGTGACACGAGCGGTGAAGATAAGGTATGGATCCTGTCGTGCTATTGTCTGACATTTTAATAATCATGTGCAATAATATAATTTTGGGGGAGGGGGGAATTGATACTAATCCATATTTGCAGATCATCGCGCATCTTAAATTCCATATTAAGGGGCTGCCACCCGGATGGATCAAGGAGATCAAGTTTAGCAAAAATGGCACCAGAAGAGACAGGGTAATTAATTTGTATGGAGCATATAGTACTTACTCATTCACAATATGTATCCAATTGATTTTTGTTTTGTTTTTTATCACTGTTTTTTTTTGTAGTTCTACACAGATCCTGTTACTCAAAAGGTTTATCGATCGAAAATATTAGCAGTTGAATACTTCAACACCGGAACAGCTGCATGCCACAATCCGCGTGAAAGTGTCACGGATATGTATATGTTTGACAGCTCTACTGATCTTGTAAGTGTTCTTCTTTTATTTTCCCAGTGTAATTGATTCAATTATTGTTTGTGCTCTTCTTTATAGAAGACTAATCATCTTAGATCTATTATTAGAAAACATTGGATATTTGAGGCACATGCTTGATGTTTCTTGAATCTCCATTCCTTGTTTGATAGAACCATGCAGTCATTTAGTTGTTTAGATTTTTCTTTTGTCAAACAGATTGTCCTTCATTGCTACCGAATACTCCATTCTTGATCATTCGTAAAAAATTAACATAAATAAATTTTCCTACCACAGCTTCCATCATTAGCAAATAGGCTGAAAATTAAAGGAGCTGAAGACCACCAAAGTGAGGAAGCATCACAAAGTTCATGCCGTAAGTATTTGCAGTTCCTTTCTAGCGATATATACCATTTTGTTATAGTATGCATGTATCTAGTTTTGGTTGGCTTTATGAGGCCCCTTGCCTTTTTGGCATTGCATAAAGAATTGTGTATAAAAAAAACTCCAGACTGTACAAGAGGAAGTAGAAATTTTCTATAATAACTCAGATCGAGGGACACTTTTATTCTTTCTTTCTTCCAAATCTTAGAATGGTGTCACCTTTGATGTGGACGACTACAAAGGCTTTGTATATCTTCACACTATGGTTGAGCCTCGTTGCATTTTTGTCACCTCAGCATAAGTTGGAAAGATATGGACAGGTCGGGGTTGAGCCTAGTGAAGATCCTATTTTGCTTTGGTTTTAGTCCCCCTTGCTCAGATAATTTCACAAGGAACCGAATTTACAAACCAACCCACCTAATTTACACCTCAGTAGCAAATAAGCCCACTTGAGAAGTAAGAAAAAGGCCTTTGAGGTGTAGAAACCAACACCAATCTCATTACACATTGCATTTTGTTTCCTATTTTAATCAAACACATGATGACACGGGGACTTGAAGACAAGAACCAAAAATAGGGCATGATATAATGGCAGTGAGCAGGATTGCATCTTTGCTAAGCTCATTGATAGACCCTGTTGCCACACTATGCTTTGCTAACATCCTTTCACGATTTTATTTAATGATTCAACGAGTATTGGAATAGTGGAAAATGTCCAATGGGACACATACAATTGATTTTGGCTGGAATTTGATAGTGTTCTTTATGTAATTGTGCATTGTGTACCTTCGGTACTTACAAGGCCAGGCCGAGGTACCCTTTATCACTGATGCGGACACGTGAGATATGATGCCAAGTATCGTTAGACTGATAGGAGGAGAAAGGATAAGGCTAACAAATCTCGTCGCGCCTTCCATGCACAAGACTACTACATGGTTGATCAACGAGTGCCACATACACTAATGTGGGTTGGCAACCCTCGAGTATCCGTCCAAGCGATGATGGCTCGAGGAGGGCTCGAGCTTACGGCAGTATGCCTAGCAACACACGAATGAGAGGCCGCCTCCAACACACGAAGGGGTACTCGAGATATCATTGAGCGGCCCTTGTGTGGGTGCTTAGAATCAAGAGAAAAGGCGCTACCATCCCAGCCACCAGAGTAGCTCCAGGGCGGGGGGGAGGGGGGATTCCTTTGCTCCTTGGTGTCGAGCACACTCGCCTAGCGAGCTCCCAACGACAAGATACTAACATTAATCTTGATGGATTCCCCTCTATCAAACGATGCAACAGGGGATAGTGGCTTGAATCCCTATCCCTCTCATCATTGTTTGTTTGGATTAACATGCAAACATCATGTCACAAGTTCATGCATGAAGCAAAGGCATTCTCGGGCCTCGGCCTAATCACACTCTTACAGTAACCTATTCTAACATTAACCATAGACCACTAAGCTAGCAGGACATTCTCATGCCAACTCAACGACAATATTGGACAACTTTTGGATACACGGGCTAGGCTCGGACACGAGCATGCTCATGAAGCTTAGCGACTTGAAAATGGGCTTTGGCATCAACACTAGAGGACACCTAACCACTCCCCTACTTTCTTTATCACTCTTACACATAGGAGGGGCTTCTCTGAAGCTTTAGAGTATAGAAGCAGGTAGCTGGGATAGAAGGTTGAGCATTCAGAACACAAGGAGAAATCCTAAGAGAGTTGTAGCTCTCTAAGAAGACAAAACCTTGTACTTCAATTCAAACATCCAATAGATCACAAAGTATGACGTAGGGATGTTGTCCCTTCACAAGATGTCACACCTTCCGAGCCGATGGCCAATGACTCCGCGATCCTCTCCAAATCATCCAAGGGACAACGCAGTCCTTTCTGTCGACAGAAGGCCATGCCAACACTCATGTTTGGTAAGCAGTGACACTATTGGCTCATGCATTTGTCATCGGCGTGTTACCAAGTGTTGATCTAGCACCCTGAGCTTATTGTTATCAAACCTTGCAACTACTACCAATGCCTCTCTCTTTATATGATGTAATTATATATACCATTAAATAATGACAACATTTACTATTGTAATGTCCTTTTTAGCGGTCTGTGTTGGTCCTCTTGCCTCGATATACCATGTGAATTCTCCTTCAAGAGACATGGCATGTAGTTATGCTTTCTAATTCAAACCATGCCATGTGCTAACACAATGGTGACACCATTTGATGGAACACTGTTTAGAAGAACAAAAACAATGACACTTTCCGCAATGCATTGAAACTCCTCAACAACTTGTTTTGGTGGCAGACCACATGGCCTGTTACATCTCATGCAGGATTACTCAACTCCCAAGTTGGAACTAAAATCTTGAAGAGACACGATGTTATTACGAGTAATAACTTTTGAATCATTGTTGATTCTCTCCCCTTTTTTGACTTTCAAGATTCATGTATGTGAAAAAAGCATCATCCTTTTCATTTATAGAATTTAGCTCCATCTCATACCAACCATAGAGTTCCTCAAAGAAAAACATATCGATGAATGTTGTCACTTATTGACGACTAGGTTGTCGCATGGCCATCGATCATGGAGTTGCAACGACACAATATGCATCAAAAACAACAATTGAGTTGGCTTGGCTTAACTTTGCTAACTCGCCCAAAGAGTCTTATCGTAGTGGAGTACCAAAGCGTTGGTTGACATGCGACACGAATTTTGGCCTGGTTGGCTCGCCATGGTCACGTTCAAGACAGTAGTGCCACAAATCAGCTGCTCCTTTGAGATGAAGTGTGGCGTATGAAACCTTGTCTTTCTCAGGAATTTCTTGTCCCCTGAAAATCTATTGACGCTTATCGAGACAAAGGATCCACCGTGCCAGCATACATTGGAAACCGATTACGATGTAGTTGCATGTCGCCTTTATCCGCACAGACACCACGCCTACCACGTCCATGATCATGAGATCATTCATCGTCACTCTCGCCACCACCGGTCCTTCTGGTTTGGCGGATGATGAATCTTCTACCTTGTTGTCATCGTCCTCCTTCAGCTTGGAAAAGGACTAATTTTATTCTCTGTATTAATATTGCCATCAATGTCGATAGGCTTGTTATCATGGACTTGCAACTTGGAACTACTGGCTTTCTCCATGCATGCAATAGCAAGATTATACGATGCCAACTGCTTCTTCACATCATTGATGTTGGTTGATTTACGGAAGGGCGCTGAGTTGGGTGGCTTGGAGCTTCAACCCCATTGATATCCATAATTGCCGTCACGAGCTTGTTGAGCTGCTCGCTCAATGCATTAATAGGAGACTTAGTTTTGCCCATTGTGGTGATGGAAGCTCATACCAAATTGTCACAGCTCTTGGCCGTTGATGGAAAATCTCAAATACGTGAGCGAAGGTTGTATGGGTGGAAGACAGGAGAACGAGAGCGAGACTGCCGAACATGAGGTTTGGATCTTGGCGCCATCGTAACATCGTCAAGAACCAAGGCACCACATACTGAAGTTAGGCAAATACTTTTCTTGCTTTCCTTGATGGGTTTCGGTGGCATAATATAGCGCTCCCTTGAGACATTGAGTCTACAGCTTATTTATTAAAGTTACAACTCTAAAAAGAAAACTAAAATCTAACTTGACTTCGAGCCGAAGATGACTGGCGTTTCTGCTGCCGCTTGATGACACGAGCCCTTTGTCAATACTTTGAATCTACCATGACAAAGTTTTGATGTACGAACTGAAAGTGGATATCATAAATTGAAAATAAAGCATATTGGCGCTTCGAAGTGAAAACTCTTTTTTATTATTATTCAAATGACACCATTTCATAGAGAAAAAGAAATTTAGGTACTTGCCTTATCTAGAAATGCCACCTAACAACCTAGTTATTCTAGAGTTACTCCTAAAATATGCCATCTCTGTCTCACTAAAACTACGCTTAATCTTCAGTATTTTCCTCATTTGCTAATGACCAACAATGATTCTTGTCATTTGTTATGACTTGCTGATGTGCCTGTAAGGTGCACTTGCGCTTAGATGGGTTATTTGTTATAAAAAAAATGCATGCTAACTTATTTGTCACATAAATATTTGTATTCAAATGAAGAAATCCATGTCAGATTCAACCACATTGTACACACCAAAAAAAAAACAATCTACCTGGGAATATGGCGTAGAACCTCCAAACATCAGAAACATATCCATCTTTCTATAGTATATACAAACTAAAAAATAGTAGTAATATTGTTATTTTCCCCTAAAATGTTTGACATAGCCATGGCAGATGGCTCCAAAGGTTTGTCCCAGATGGTTACCCAACTGTCGTGCAAAGATAATCCATGATATCAGCAATTCACATGAACTGCACAGGGAAAACCATTTGTGATAGCAATATCTGAAAAAGAAAGACTGTAAGCTCCGTGCCGAGCTGATGCCGCCACAAACAGTATGGACCCACAAAGGTCAGCTCTATCTGTGTTGTGGTCTCTTGGAGAGAATCAATAGATGTGTTGCCTTGTTACGATCTGAGTCAAAGGGAGATGATTCAACCATATATACATGTTGTTAACAAAATATTTCTTTTTATATATTTATATCTGAGTCACATACTCTCTCTTATTCTTATTTTTTATATAAATTTAACCAACAATATGGCTTTATATATTAATCATTTTTTAGAACATATTAATTGTGTGACATGAAAAATATGGCATTATAAGACATTGCACGTTGGATTTACAACTGTGGGGACTTCCCTGCCATTTTTCAGCCAAAAAAAAAGTTGGTTCTCAGCCATGTAAAAGTTTAATTTCATGCTTTGTACTCAGATTTAGTAATAGAACTAACTAATGTGTATATATACGCTTTCATGTTGCAGGTAAAAAACGTGGCACCTCTACTAGCTTTGATCAACCTAGAGTAAAGAAGCCTAAAACTGAGAAGAAAAGAGAGAACAATGCAATGAATAACACAAACGCTAAAAAGCCATCAAGACAAGGGGGAAGGCCAAGGAAATCTTAGAATCCGCGTGGCCTGCTTTTCACAAACTAGATATCTATTATTTGTTACATGATTTTCTTTTTCTTGATTATGCGGATGGCTTGCTTGATCCTTAATTTGTTGTCCCCATATCTCTTACAATGATGTTTTATGACAATTTAGTCCCATATTAGTGAACCAGTAAAACAAGGTGACTCTGTTAATGTATGAAAGTCGTAGACTCGTTAATCTATTCAGTATCATATTTATGTCTGGATGGTGATAAATAGATAGTGCTGGAGGTGGTGATGCGATGGTGAGTTGCACAAACCAAACAGTTATCTCGAGCCTTGGAGTTACATGTAAATAATCAGTTCATTACAATGCAAAATAGGTTGTACACAACATAGTACTAGTTTTCGAGTGAAGTATGCTGCTGTCGTCGATGCAATATCTCCAGGCGGATCAAACATTCCAGCTGTTGTAAGCTCCCTCCTCCTTGTCGTGACGGCAAGTTTCCTGGTGAAGAAAAAAATGCTGAGAAGATTAGCATTGCAGTTGTATATATTGCTGCTAGGATATTGCAAGGGACACGAGGTTACCTGTGCTGGAGTGAAGGTGAGTGCAAGCTTGATCTCGCCACAGTACTTTTCATCCTTTACAACACGGTGAACTGTCGGAGGAAGGCTGCCTTCCTGGAGCACAGGCTCTAGCGGTATGCTGAAAGTTCAGGAATTCAGGAGCAACCAGAATCAGCAACTGAATATTCAGTGAGTTCTATATTTATGGATGACCAACATATTTATCAGATATGCTTACGTCGCTTCACCAACAAAATCATCATCTGTGAGGGCATCGCTATCCATGATCTTGACAATGAGCTGCGGGGTGTCGTCAGAGACGGTGAAAACAAAGGTTTCATTCCACTCGGGCTCGCTTCCTGCTCCTGAATCAGTGAAAGTAAGATTTGGCTATCAGGATGGGATCTTTCTACCTTACATATGGCACAGCACACCTTCAGTATGATGGAATGGACCAGATTCGTGTAATGGTTCAAGTACCTTTGGCGACACTGCTTTTCTGGTCTTGACTGCGGCAGGTAAGGATCACATAGGGGTCCATGTTATCTGTTCATAATTGTACAAAATGGAATTAGAAGATACATTTTGATGTTGTAAATTAAAACAAAAAGATTGGTCGGATAACAGTGAGGATCGAGAATATGCACTATACTACATTATCATCAGAAACACAATGCGATTTGTAGGTGAAAATGATAAAATGAATGTCAACGATCAGGGAACTGGAGAGTTCAACGTGCAGCCTGTAACTGTAAGCAGCAACTGTATGTTTGTATAGCACTCTCGATCACAAAGCAGAGAACATCACAATCCCTTATGATATTGTATATATCTACTGCCCGGCTCACGGATCTAGCATAACCAAGCGAGGCTTGGAAAGCATAAATCAGGCAAGAGAGGGATCAAAAACAGTCTTATCTGAAGAAAAAAAGAAAGAAATAGGAAGAGATTATTACTGAGGAAATCGGTGTCCTCGAGGCCCTTGGCGCCGATGAGAAGAACCTCAAGCTTCCCGTGCACCATGTTGTCTTGATCGGCTGCTCTCCTCCTCGATCGTCGTCTGTTTCTTCTTGGTGTCTTCTTCTCGCGGTTGCTGGTGTTGCAGACAGAGGGAGTAAGAGTCTCAAAGACGCTGCTGCTTTCCCCTTGGCAAATTGTGAGGCGTATATAAAGAAAGTCTTTCGTGCCCATGTTGCGCGCGGCCGGCCCCAGGTTGGCAGCTTCCGTTGCCAGTCTGCATCTCGTACTCTTACCGGTAATTATTGATAGGGAAGGGCCCGATTAGTTGCGACTTGCACGTTCTCTTAGTTGTTTTCTTGACCAATATGATGACCTTCTCTTCCTATATGCTGTAGAAAATGAATAGCAGCTTCGTCTTCGTCTAACAAGTTGTGTTGAGCTGGACTGGCACATGAGAACATGCGCTGATGCAACGCACCTAATCGTCGTTCAGAGCAAAAAAGTGTATATACACGTTTCCAACTAACACAAGCTCCATTAGATCGCGGGAATAAGTCAAGGTTTAATTAGCATCGTAATCCCTACCTTTTTTTCGACTAGAATTTTTTCTCAGACGACTTCAAAGTATCCTTTCTTCTTCTTTCATTATTCTTGTGATGAAGACTTGCGATGACCGCAGTTGGCAGTTGGCACGCGTGAATCACGATTTTGGGCTTCATTCACCACTTAAATCGGCTGAGGCCCACTGGGAGTGTATCAGATGGGCCAGATGCTAGGATCCACGGCAAGGGCCCAAAGAGAAAATTCAGAACGTAAACGTTAAAATCTTGGGGCACGAACAAGACATGCACGAAGAGACTCTCGTTGCTTGTGCGTAGAAGGCACGGCTCCCAGCAGTGTCGTGCAATCCCTGCTGGCCCCCTCCAAGAGTTGAACCGATTTCTCTTCATGAACTATATACCAAAGCCATTTGAAAAGTAACGCCGTTTAATAAAACAATGTAGTACTAGTATAAAAGCTCAAGATTCCTTGGAAATTCCCACGTTTCAACAGACAAGAGACCAATCGGCACATCTCATCGTGACGTGACGCTTCCCTTCCCTTTGCAAATTCGAGCATCGCATGAGAAGCGCGACGACATCCACCCCGCACGCACGGCACCACCAGACCAATACCAACAGCACGTTGTTGGATTTGGATGGGTCTGCTGCTTCCTCTTCATCCCATGACACGTGGGCCCGTACGTCTCCATCCCTTCCTCTTCTTCCCCCTCTCCTCCGCCACGCCACCTCTTCTTCCCCTCCGTCGCCTCGGCTCCACCCATCACCGCTCGCGCGCGACCTCCGCCGTCAGCCACGTAGGGCTCTCACTTTGCTGCGCCGATCGCCGGCAGGTAATCCAGCCCTCTCTTCCTCTCGCTCTCTCCCTGCTTGTTCCTCTCAGAATTGCCGGGCGTGACCTGCCCCAACTCCCTGCTGTACAACTGTAGAGTCCTTGCGGAACCTGGATTGCTTCAATTTTGTCGCACCTATAGTCGAGCACGAAGCTGACCCCGCGCTTGCTTGTAACCTGTATATTGCCCCAATTGTAAGCTATGATGTTGGTAACGTGTAGGTTATGCTACCCTGTGTTGCTTGCGTGCCATGATCTGAGCTTCTCAGCATGATGCGTGCTACCGTTACGCTTCGCTCTATGCCTGTCTGTTTTTTTTTTTTACACACCTCTGTCCAAATTCAGTTCGAAAGCTACAGTTTTCAGACCTGATTCGTTCTTTTGATAGGATATCGCGGGTGCCATACCACACATGCGGCGTTAGGTGATGACGAGCTTGCCCGAGAGAGGTGAAGCTCCGCCATCCGACACTTCGTTCGAGGGGGAAGCCTCCGTAGCTGCTGTTGCCTCTTCTTCTACCTCAGAGCAGAGGGAAGACAGCAGCTCCAAACAGGCCAAGACATCGATTCTATCAAGTGTGTTCACGCCCCCTTTCTCCATATTTGAGGGGCATCAGGACTCATCACAGCCGTCCGGGTAGAA
>LAPY01001361.1:77443-94531 GCA_000970635.1 Eragrostis tef
GATTCACCCAGGGCACCCCGCTCAGGTGAGCTCCCGCCGTGCTCAGATTCGGGCTTCCCCTCTGCTCCCTCTATCAGGATCTGTGCTGCTATCAATCAGTTTCGCTTTCTGCACCTGGGTTTGGGCGCTCCATTATCCAGATAATTCATGACTAGGCGAAGATCTTCACCCAGACGATTTCTCGCTTGGGCAGACAGTGGTGATTATATTACTTTTTTTCTCCCTAGTAGTAATGTGTTAGCTGTTCTTGCTTCCTTGACTTGAATACTTTAAGAATGGGTGATTTTCAAATGTGACGTGGTTTCACTAAGAAATTCTAGAAGTAAATGGTTGGGGGAAAAGCTTGCTTCTGCTGCTCGGATGGTAGTACAACATGCGAATTTTATTAATAATTTACCTAACGGATCTTGCTTGCTATGGAATAGAATTTCTAGCTCCCAGTTAGATTCTTTATAGTGCGTAGCGAATCCCTGTCTTTGCTTCAGTATTCCAACCAAGTTAGGTAAAGAGTGGGGGCGTATTTTGCTTTTCAGAGGCAGAAATGAGCCTTTAATGAATGGTTATAAATAATAGACTTGAGTGGTCCTTGGAATTGTATCCCCGGATACAGCTAAAAAGGATTGTGCTCCAATGGTCTCAAAGCATAGGTCACTCTTGTGACCATTTGCTCTCTTACTAACCGCAGCATAGTCTCTTTTCAGTAATGGTAAAATTCACAGTTGTGGATCTTCTTGACTATTTGTGCAACTTGTACATCACTGTCATTTTTCAACTACTATACTAGTTTGATGAACCAATTACGTTTAGGTCCAGCTGCAGAGTCTATGCATCACCATTGTCTTAATTTTTATTTGTTTGCTGGAGCTCTCACAGGATTAGTTAAAAATATGTAGCGGAAAGTGCTGTGGCCTATCAAAATATCGCGTGGTCAACCGGTCCTTACGAGGAATCCAACAATCTTTTGCAAGCTGCATGTAGAGCAACCGAACAAAAATGACATCCTTCGTTTTTATCTTGCAGGCTGACTTACGAACTGGACTACAAAGGGAATGTTTGCGGCGACAAGCATGGTGACCCTAATTTGCACGAACTCGACGTTAAATATTGGATGAATCCGAACCAGGTCTACCAAAGTGGAGTGAAGGACAGCAAGGTTAACCTGGCTGATGCGAAAGCCATCTGCCTGATGGAGTGCCCCATTCCAGCAGTTGATGGATTGAACTTTATTTGTGATTATCCAGAAGGAGACATCCACCTCTCTGTTGATGATTGGATCAACAGGGACTACGATTATTTTGAGTTTCTCACACCGGACATGAGAAATAGTTCTCTTCAGCTCCAGGGCCCATGCTATCCTGTCATATTTCCCACTGTCAACGGTAATATTCTTTTCAAGTCGTTTTCCTGCTTTCTAAAAACAAGCACTAAACAGCATGGCTTGACTTATTCATCTTCTAATTAATATGGTCAGATTAGTAACTTAAATCTTCTCTCCCTTCAGTTTATTGGAGCTGCCAATTTATTGCTCGGGCATCCAATGTCTCCTTGAAGCATTGGCATGAGATGGGTGGTGTCAATATTGATGAAAATATTCTCATAGATAAAACAGTCCACAAGGCCATCGATTCTAGATCAGCAGTATTAAAGGTTTGTAATATTTATGGTACCATTTTCTTCCCATCTAGCCATTTATTATTTACTTTACTAGATTTCCCAGTTTAGACTGACTGAGCATTAACCTAAACCTATAGTTTTTATTTCTCAAAAATAGTCTATGCAAGTACTTGGTAGCAGTTAGGCTGAGCCTTGACCAGATTGATAACTACTTGGTTTTATTTAAGTTCACTAATGACTAATGTATATAGCATTTGAGGATCATTAATTACTTTATCTTCTGCATGCAGAGATATGTTGCAGACATTGGGAAGTCCTGGCCTGTGTTTATTGTTTGTGGTGGAATTCTCCCTCTTTTCTTGTCAGTGATCTGGTTGCTTATGATTCGTTATTTCGTTGCTGCCATGACATGGATAACAGTAATTCTCTTCAATGCCCTTGTTATATCTGTGACAATGTTTTGTTACATTAAAGGTATGATGCCCATTTCCAGTTCCTAATTTCGGTATCTATTCACATAGAATGCTCTGTTATTGACACACTGTAAATATCTGATCTATTTAATACTACTTGTCTCTTGCATCACATATTCAGCTGGCTGGATAGGCAATGATCCTCTAACTGTTGTCATTGGTGAAAGTGATCCATATGTTCACATAAGTGGGCGGGTAAGTATCTCCAATTGAATCAGTCTTTTACAAGATATAGCTGCTTCTGCTTGTTGGCTGATACTCCCATCTTCTTACCAGGAAATAAGCCACCTTCATGCTGTTACAATTTTCATGACAGCAATAATGGTGATTGCTTTCCTGTCCTCGATAGCTATTGTCCGCCGCATACTCATAGCAACACCTGTCTTAAAGGTATGCAAATAGTTGGATACATGTCATTGTGTCATATTTAGTCGATAATCAATAGTCTACTAGTACTAAAAAAACATGGGGACATAAATGCTGCGTACGTGGTTTCAGGTTGCTGCAAAGGTCATTGGTGAAGTTCAGGCACTTATAATTTTCCCAGTTGTGCCATATTTTATCCTTGCAATCTTTTATATGTTCTGGTTTTCTGCCACACTCCATCTCTTCAGCTCTGGTCAAGTTGTCCGAAATGATTGCAATACAGATTGTTGTTCATATGATCTGAAGTTAGGCAAAGTAAATTGTGACAACTGCTGTGGATACAGTATCCACTACACCCCGCATATCAGCATTGCCATTCTATTCCACTTATTTGGCTGCTACTGGGCGACTCAATTCTTTCTCGCATGCTCTTCAACTGTGATTGCGGGATCAGTTGCTTCATACTATTGGGCACGTGGTGAAATATCAGTAAGCACTTCAAAGCCTGAAATTTAAATGAATTGTCTCACTCATATTCATCTTGCTTTATGTGTTCTCCCTTACACTGATCATTCAAACATTTTCAATGCAGCATGATATACCATTTGTCACTGTAGTCTCTTCATTGAAGCGGCTGTTGCGCTACAGCCTTGGATCTGTTGCTTTGGGCTCACTTGTTGTATCTGTTGTTGAGTGGGTGCGGTTTATACTAGAATGTCTCCGACGCAAGTTGAAGCTAGTCGATTCTGCTCGGGAAAGCTGCTTCGGAAAAATGACATCTTCCTCTTCTGAATGTTGTCTGGGTTGCATAGACTGGACCCTCAAGTCAGTAAATCGAAATGCCTATATAATGGTAAGTATAAAGATGCGTTGCCCTGCCAATTTCACATCTTGTAATATATGACCGTTTCTGAGAGTGTCAACTACTTAAATGTCTTGTCACTTGGAGCTGGTTCTGTTCTGAATGCCATTACTGACAGATATGTAGGTCAATGTTTCATACCATATATGGAAGCTGTTGTGGGATGTTATACTAAAGTCTGCTCATGTGGGATCTTTTTTCAGTTTTAACTTTTGGGCAGCAGTCCTGTACTTGTATTCAGGCTTGAGATTATTCCATTTTTCACGGTTCTCATATTAAACTGAAAAAGGCTTATACCCTTGTTTTGCTGTTGCAGATTGCCATTACCGGGAAAGGTTTCTGCAAAGCTTCAGTGCTTGCAACTGGTTTGATAATGAATAACATCCTTCGCATTGGAAAGGTCAATGTCATTGGAGATGTTATCCTCTTCCTGGGAAAACTTTGCGTGAGCCTATTCTGTGCACTTTTTGCCTTTCTGATGTTAGATACTCACAAGTACAAATCTGCTCACAACAAGATATCCTCTCCACTTATTCCTGTACTGGTGAGCTTCTCAACCAATTTTCTTTCTTCATTTAAGTTGTCAGACTTCAAATTTATTTTCCACTGCATGATGAAGCTTGAAGGTAATTGCATTCTGATGATGCTCTGATGATACTGCAGGTAACTTGGGCCCTTGGTTACATAGTCGCCAAGCTCTTCTTCCAAGTGGTGGAGATGTCAATCGACACCATCATCCTTTCGTTCTGCCAGGATGCCGAAGAGCACCAGGGGACTGCACAGTATGCACCCCCTCTTCTGATGGAAACGCTGGATGAGCAGAGCGAGCTGCAAAGACTAACTCAAGGACCGTGACTTGTGTCCCCTCTTGGATTTTGCTTCTCAGTACTATTAGTAGCAGCCTAATCTTGTATTTGCCCGTCCTGGAGGCTTGTAGCTAGAAAGGTTTCATTGTTTTGTTGCTCGGCTTTCTTCTACAAGTCTGAGGCTGACAGGTTCTCCTGGGCTGATTGGCTGGTGTAGGCACCCTATCTAATTAGTGTACTATTGCTGTTACTGCAATGCTAGTTAAGGAGGTTGAAATCTGTAATATGTGAGTTCGTCTATTAACCTATGTTGCATCGTCTATAACAAGCCTTGGGTCAGATAACCGTCGATGTCAGTGAAATACAGTAAGAAATTGACCTGTTCATATACAGCATACTGTGGAACGATGTGTACCGAACAAGTAAACGAGGTTCATATTACAGGTCGATCGATGCTCGAGGCCTCGAGGGCCATCGTCTTGTTCCAGAGCATCAGCGTTCAGCTACCTTGTTCCGATCCAACGCATCGCCCGAGCCGCCCCTTCTTGCACGGCGCGCCGACCACCATGGCCACCGCTCTCCTGGGTCCCTGACATGATGAAATAACCGCCTTTCGCTTCCTCGCCGGCGCCAGCGACGCCCCATGCTGCTGCTGCTTTCGCCCACCGCAACTACGGGGTTGCCGCGGCCGTCATCTCCGGTGACCAGCGGCGGAGAATGGCGGTCCCTTAATTTTCCGGTGGATCGCAATGAGGATCAGAATGACACGGAGGCGAGGAGCGACGCAAGAGATGGCCGGCGGGAATCTGGCGAGGCGAGGAACGGTCGCGTGGAGAAGAGGACCCAGGTCCAGGGGTGGTCGCCATTTCGAATAACGACCGCCCCTGGGTCTCGGCAACAAACGGGCCGAGCTATTGGGCCGAACCTAGGCCCATACGGCTCTCCCTCACGACTTCCCATCTGGTCCGATCCGCTTCTATTTCCGATCGGACGGTTTCCATGACCCAAGGGCGGACGCTGTTCGAAATAGCGTCCACCCCGGACGACGAAATCGAATGCCGACCGCCCCTCGCCACCGAAAGACCGGGCTGCTCCGCCGCGCTGAAGGCTATTAAGGCATGCCTTCCTCACCGCCACGCACACTGCTGAAGCCGTCGGCGTCGATGCCAACTGGCAACCGCGCCACCGCCACGACGGCGTGGCGCGTCCTCGTCCTTGTCGTAGGGAAGGGACCACGAGACGCCTTCACTGATGGCGAACCAGTCCTCGGAGCGGCGCCCCAGTCACGCCACCGTGCATCGCTGCTGCAGTGCTGCTGCTGCTCAGCTCTCCTCGCCGCGTCCGCAGCGCCGGCGCCTCGCCCCGCCGCCGCCTTGCTCGTCCGCGCGCGCGCCGCCATGGTCCTGCTCGCCCAGCCGGGTTGGAGCAGAAGAAGCAAATGTGATAGGAGAGGCTGACATGCGGGGTAAGAGCTGCTGCCGGAGTTCACAGCTTCTGAAATGAATCCTTGTACTACATACAGCCATGACAGTGAACTGGGGAATTTTTCTTCAGAGAATATTGGCGCCGCAGCTATGTTATCTGCATGCGCTGCTGCATTCAAACGTGTGTGTATCAGAGCACATCGATCCTACCTCAAAATCCAGTTCTAAACTATCACCCGGCTGCACTTTCAATCTTCAGTAGTATGTTCAACCAACTTCACTTCCTCCTAAAAATGCTACACAACACTCGGTCAGTGTTACACGCCTATTCACGCCGAGTCCTCGTTCATTCGTGTCGGAGTGCTCGTGCCCGTCCTCAGAGAAGCAATGCCCGGCATGGACGCCGACCGCGTCACGTTGCCTCCCCGACTGGACGGCGACGACGGCGCCGACGCCGACCGTG
This sequence comes from Eragrostis tef, assembly GCA_000970635.1. NCBI lineage: Eukaryota > Viridiplantae > Streptophyta > Magnoliopsida > Poales > Poaceae > Eragrostis > Eragrostis tef. Next base: position 83,452 of record LAPY01001361.1, read on the forward strand.
CGCGGAGCTGCCGCCCGGAATGGCGACGTGGTGGAAGCACGGCGTGTCGGGCCTCGGGCCGTGCGGCTGCAGCTCGATCTTCAGGTACGGCCTGCTGGCCCGCGGCGTGTCGTCGAACGGCCCGTGGATGTCGTCGTCGTCGTCCTCGTCCTCGTCGGTCAGAGAGCACACGGTGCTCGTCTCCGTGCGGATCGTCGAGTCATCGCCGTGCCGACGCCGACGCCGCTTCTTCCTTGTCGCCTTTCCCCAACCGTGTATGGTTTCTCTGATCCTCCGCGGGATCAGGGCAGCCTTGTACTTCGACCCCATCTGCCGTCGTTCAAGCACAGAGTGTAAGTTGCATTCTTTCTTTTGACAACATGTGATGATCAGAACATCATGTAATCTGAACCTTTTGGCACTTAAAAACACATGTTACGTAGTACCTGAGTGACGAGTGCGTACACAGGCAATGTGCTGTAACTGCACAGGAACTGTCCAGCAAACCTGAAATTTTACATTGGGGAGCTTCTATATTATTAGTACATGAAAGAAGAACAAACATGTGGTTCAGCTTCAGGACTCAAATTTCAGAAACTGAGCGGTGTTTCCAAGCGCATACCCAAGTATCAGGCGGCCATATACTAACATGTGGTTCTTTATGAAGCATGAATCATAGCCAAATTGCCACTGCAGTGATGTGATACAGGTCAACTCAATAAAGGAACAGAAAGCCTCTTATTGTATTAACATAAAATAGCTGTGAAAGTAAAATGGACAGAAATGGTACCCAGAACCAGAAGAAAGATGCCAACTCAAATGCGTTCTGCAGAGTCATCAAATTGAAGCATGAGTAAACGTAATGTTCATCTATTACTAACTATTTTCAACCCCTAGCAGTATAGATGTACCTGAAACAGAATAAAGTGTATCAACCACAGGAGAAATTCTGGTTTCTTAAACCAAAACAGATCATCCCTTGGCTTTATCCTTGGTCCATATGCAGTCATCCTAGCACCCTCTGCTGTTAATGTCGCAATGACATACTGCAGTTTCGCGCCAACTAGAAGAACAAGCTACAAAGTATCCACATTTCAGTTGCGACCAACATTATATGGTGAAATTACAGAGCAGTTAAATGTCCAGGAACCAAGCAACAACTTACAGTAACAGGAAGAATTGCTATCCAGAAGTACAGGTTCGATCCTGCAAACAAATCACCGTTTACAACGCTGAACAGCAACAAAACAGAAATAGCTCGTAATACGAAGCAAATATATTTAACCATTACCGTCAATATTAAATAGCATGAAAGCAACAACGAAGCCCCACAACACTCCACTACATAAAAGAGAATAAGTTAGCAGATAAGACCAAACTTGAAACAAAGAAGTTAATCAAAGTTAGGATCCATAGAAACCAAGCATGCAACCGCACAACAGGGTGCTGCACTAACCTCACTCCAACAATCTTTTCAAACTCCTCTTCCATTGACCGTATCATGTAATTATGGAAATCATAAGTTGGCGAAAGGTTGTGGGTCTGCAGTCATAATCGAGGCAAATAAGAGTGTAAGAAACAGAGTCTCAAGATAATCTATCCACTCTGTGCTTCAGGAGAAGTAAACAAATGCAAACATAAGAAAGTACAAATACCATTATGAAACCCTTGCGGAGGATAAGGTAGTCTGCTCGAACCACAGATTGACCGAATTGTGCGATGAAGCAAAACTGTATGGGAGCACAATAAAAATCTTAACCATTGTTGCGGCAGTGAAATAATATGTAATATTTCTATGCTCTATGCACTAATTTTATGCCTCAGATCAGGTGAAATATATAGAAAAAAATCATTTTCTTAAACATACCAGCCATTTGACGCCATCATTTTGGCTCCATGAGCGGAAAGAGTAGGATTTGGCAAGTGCTGGTTGCCTTCTAGTTGCTGACACATAGGCAATCTCTGTTCCATGCAAATTAGAAGAGGAATAGTCAGATACAGTTCGACTATAAAGATGGCTAAATGCGTAGTGTCACCAATAACACAGGAAATAGCTCCAATTGGAGAAGCAACTGAAGGCCAGCTTTGGATGAGTTGCAAAAGCATTTCTCATTGTAAACAGGACTAAATTTATTGAAGAAATCCTTTCAGGAAAAGATATAAAATGTTGCCAAAGTCAATTAAGTGGAACTCTTAACACAAGCAATCATAAACAGCGAAGTTAGAATGTGTAAACTTACGAGAAAATGACTCGTGATTATCCCTGAATGCCTCATCCTCCCATTTTCTCCATTTATGGATCTATTAGCAAATCAGCACGCGATTACGATTAATATGGCATTAATGCCAATCAAAATATGCATGTGAAGATGTGCATAGCTAATCTGAGAACCAATAAGATGCATGAATAAGTGTTCTGTACATTTATATACATAAACAGATGTTTGTTTGGAATGTATTCCAAATGCTAAATGTTTCAGGCCCAATAACTTGTAATCAAAATATTGGAAAACTGTTTGATTGCACCAACTCTTCTAACCTGCCGTGGAATCTACTGCTAGATTTTCATAAAATTTATGTGCGGTAAAATGTCTTTTGATAAAAGGATTGGCTTCAGCTCAAAATGGAATTATATGACTAACACGGATAGAAATGAACATAGACAAAGGGAAAACACCTTGAGTATTGCTAACAACATCGTCAAGCAGCTATATGTCACATGGGTTACAGCCATGACAAATATGAAGCGGTGCAGCTGCTCCAAACCTTCATGCGAAACAAATGACTCGTACCCCTGCACATCAGATAAAATTTCTAAAATATTTAAAGAAGGAAAGACAATACATAGTTTAGTACTAGGAACTATTAACGTTTACCATACTCTCCAGTAAGTTTAGCCATCAAACAGAAATATAAAACACACCTCACGGCAACCCTCACGGTGATGGTAACGAGCTTTCAGGTTCCTTCTGAGTGAATGTTGAAGGATGACCTCCATCAGGCGCTTGCCTTCGCGAGCTAAGGCATGCTCGGAGTTTAAAGACTCTTCAACCTCTGCTTTGGTGCATGGGGAGAATTTACTGTTGTAATACTTTGAATCGATGCAGATTCCTGAGATAATTCTTGATGTTGCAGCCAGCATCAGAGAAATGAAGCCAAGCAACATCATTTCTGGAGCAAAATGTAGCAAAGGATTAGTCCACATTTCACAACAGTCCGAAAAGATGAAGTAGAAAAAAAATACTAAGAACATATTAGATACTACCTTCTTTCATCTTTTCCATTGCTTTGTAAAGTGGATTCCGGTGAGTTTTCTTCAGCCACTGAAAAAGCACAAGATAAAGATGAATTGATCCAGTTATAAAGGAACTATACCTGTTGACTGATAAAACATAAATGGTGATAGATACATTTTTTGTTATTGATGACATCACAGGTAATGAAGTGAATGGATCAACAGATTGAGTTTTTATCAGAGCATTCAGCTGTTTAGACGAATTGCTGGTGAAAACAAATTGCTTTCAGCGCAACCTCATGCTGAGATATTCAGTGCAACATTAGGTTTTGTTTGTTCTGCTTTTAGTGTAATGTTATGGGCTGGAGAAGAATTTGTAGCAAGAAGAGTCTCCCATCCATTTGTCTCCAGAAATCAGGAAAAGAAATCAAGTAATTGATCCAAAGAATGGCCTAAAGCTACCTGAGCGTATCTAATTGCAACATAACACCTTTTTTTTATTTGTGGATAACATAACCTTCGAATCATAAACTTTCTTTTAAAAAAATCAAGAAACAGGCATAAACAACCACGCCATTGAAAATAAAAAAGTACCAAGCATAATCAGCAGGTAATCATGAGAAACACACACTGCGTCTGTCTGAGTTGTGATATGGTACTCACATTGCTGAGACGGTGGATGGAGCGCTCGATGATGAGCGACCCAGCGACGAGGAGAGTGAGCACGGTGGCGACCGACCACGTCGGCGTGAGCGCCAGCGACCGCATCTCCCCGTCGCCCGTGACCACGGCATCGCCGCCACCCTCGCCTCCAGCCATCTTGTCTCTCCCCACGCGCGAAACCGCCTCTCAGGACAGAGCCGCCTTTCGGTCTGCTCTTCTTCTCCCCGAGCGCCGCCACCAATCTCTCCTCTCCAATAACACCCGCCCCACATCACATTGCAGCTATTGCCATGGGGGGTGGGGGAGGCTCAGCTCAAGGATCAAGAAAGAGTTCGAGAAACTCTGGAAATGTGGAGGAGTTGGGATTTTCAGGAATTTCTTGACCTATGCGCTACATTACATTGTCATTGGTAGAAACGCTGGAAATGAGAAAGAAAATAGGGATCTTGACAGATGGAGCACCAATAATTTCCTTTCGATTAGTGTATGATGGCCTTTGCTATATTTAGGCCGCGAGTTGCTTTTGGAGCTTGTGGGGAGAGAACTATGCGGTGCAGGCAAAACCTTGTCGCGAACTCTCCTGATTACAGCAAGATCTCAAACACTTGCTTTTCTACTGGGAACAAGCCAAGGAGCCGTAGAGAAGAGACCAAACAGAAGACAAAATAGAAGCAGAAAACGATGGTAATGGACAGAAACGAAGCGCAAAATAGAAAGATTTCCCTCTTGGAGCTTGTGGCCTACTAGAAGATCAATGGAAGTGAGAAAAGGACATCTGTTGCAGCAACAACTTTGTCCTGCTGCATCACAGGTGAGAGAAGATGAACAGAGTGCAGAGGTAGAACTGAAACAGGGAGAGGCCAGAGGGATCAGTGGATATTAGGACAAATCGCCAGCCGAAAAGGGGATCTTGGGAATAAACCACACTATGGCCCTGTTTGGATTTAGAGTTACAACAGACTAACTCTAATTCTATCTCTAAACTAACTTTAACCATAAAGGTATTAAATGACATGGTTAGATTGACAATAAAAGCACCTTTTTAATCATTTGGCCAATTTAAAGCTTGTTTCCAGCAGGATTTGATGTGGCCGGCTGTTGTGTGGCCTCCTCTCGCTCTCAAATGACACAAACAGTCCAGCGTAGGGTGGCGCCCTTCCGTCGCCGGACCTGGCACGCGGTGGTCGATAGGGAGGGAGGCCAGGGACCCTGACGCGTCCAGAGAGGAGCTCGTCGTCGTCGTCGCTTTGGAGGAAGGCTTCGTACAGCCCAAGCCTCATAAACCCCTCCACCAGCGCTTGTGCGTTGAGGTCAAGATCGGGGTCGGGGTCATTAGTCGACGGCTGCGAACCTCACGCATCGAAGCCGTTTCCGTCCATCGGGGCGCCGGGCCGACGTCGGGGCAAGGGGACAGAGCTCGGGAACGGATCTGGGGGGCGGATCTTGGGGTGGCGGTGCTTGGGCCTTGGCGCGGCGACGCTTAGGGCTTCAGGGCGGCGGCTCTTGGGGACGTGGAGCGCCGGGGCGGCACCGTTTAGGGGTGAGTCGGCGAATCGGCGGTGGCGCACTGGGCAGACGACGAATCGGCAGCGGCGGCGGCAGCGTCGCCCTTGCGCGCACGAAGAAGATGAGGTGAAGAGAGAGTTCGGTGCGAGTGGGGAGGGATCCGGTGCGAAGGATGAAAAAAGAATTGAGTGGGCCCGACTTCTTCTAACTCAAATCAACACTATTTGGTGAGATAATTCTTTTAGTGGGGTTAGATACATCTAACCCTATTCTAACCCACCTGTTTGAATAAGCTTAGAGTTAGTTTGACATATTCTAACTCATTTTAACTCTAACCTACAGATCAAACAGCCTATGCAGAATTGCAATTTGTACTCGTCCCTCCCTCCCATGACTTTCGCTCATGTTTAAACAAATCGCGCGGCCACGCAGCAGGAAGATTCGTGGGTGGCTCCCCCTTGCTACTCTGCAAGTACAGCTCTGACACCAGCACGAGGAAAGGGCCCAGGCACATCCGCACATGAGATAGAGGTTGACGTCCCTCGAACTGACAGATGGGGTAGCAAGTAGTGGGACCGCAAGGTCAGCGTCACCGCATGTGCTGATAAGTGCATGTGGGGACTGGGGAGGGGAGCGCGTACGTGCGTGAACTGTCCGGTGTGGCGGTTGGGTTGGAGGATGCGCGCCATAACTGAGCTTTTCCTCCACCAGTCGAATGCTTCCACTTGTCCTTAATCACCAAGCTCCTCCTGATGAAGGAATTTGGACGGGGTTTGGTTCGGTTGAGCTGAATGATTTCTTTATCGATTTTGGTACATAGAGTTCTCAAGTACAGTATATGTGGTGTTTTACACTGGCAGAGCATATCACTATCTCCATGAGCTTCAACTTTGTATTCCTTGTCCTTTTATTCAAGCCAGTAAATTGAGTTCTTTTATTTTCAATCCTGTAATACAGTGTCAAATGGGGGATAATTTGCACCAACCATTGCTAAGCTGAGCATGCTCTGAAATGGTTGAGAACTATAGTAGCGTCGTCAATCGTGTAGCTTACCATAACAAGCCTGGCCTGCTGGCCACATAAAATCCGGTGCCGTGGCATGTGCAGCATCCAGCTTCTACCTTGCTTCCATTTACGAGATTGCATAGGACACCGCACTGATCACATTTGCCAATGTCATTTATCCGATCCCAATCCACCAGGCAATCAGTTAGCACATCATTACGAAGAGCTCACCGAGTTCCATTCGAAACACGTGATCCGGGCCAACAGAGCACCGTGAGATCTGTGCTGGCGAATCAAATAGTATCAGCAACTATGCATATGTACTCCCTACTTCTCCAAACATAGTTGAAGAAAGTCAATATACAAGCATGAACTTTATGCTCACTGCAGTAGGTCAGCATAAATTGCACAATGGTAGGCCAGCTTGATGAACCAGCACAAGTTAGTTAAAACAAAGACGCGTGTGATTAATTCCTGAGCCATCCTCTGTCCTAGCACTCGTGCAGGCACCAGCATATATATATATTTAAAAAAAATTGTAATAAACAGGCTCCAGAATTTTCAGGGAGACCCTGCAGCCCATGCTGCAAATGATCCCTGAATGTTATGACATGCCAAGTTTTTGTATCTTTTCCAGCGTGATGTACCGTCTGATCACTGAATGTAGGCGACGGTGCAGCCATAGTTCAAAGGGCTCTCGTCTTCGAACTTGGTCACTCGAGGATGGTTCCGGAGAATCTCTATGGCGCAATCCTTCACGGCTCCGGTGCCCATGCCATGAACCACGAAGAGCACCTGATAAGGTCTGCACGCATCTATTGCTATCCGAAGCTGGTAGGACGCCTCGTTCACCCGCATTCCACGCAGATCCACCGTGTTCTTTGATGTCTGCACAACCGGGCCGAAAGAGATATTGGCATCTTGGTTTGTCTCAGCTGATGTCTGCTTCGGTGTTCGGCCCTGACCGAAAGCAAAGAATTATCAGATCAAGAAAGAAGCAAGCCACAGACAGTCAGCAGTCTTTATTTTCCTAACATGCCTAGCTAGGTAGAGTACTATACAACAGGAGAGTTAACAAAGGTGCATGCACCATTCTTGCATGGACCATCTCTGGCCAGCCTGTTCCATAATGTTGCATCTACCAGAACTAAAGTTGAGGATCATGGATACTAGATTTCTAGGCAATAGAAAGTCAGAATCAATGCATTATGCAGAGCTCAAGCAAACTTGGTTTCCTCGACACGTGTTGTTAGAATAGAATATCGGCAAGATCGACCCAGTCAGCTGATGGATATGACACAGCAACATAATTATTCTAATGACCATGACTAGTTTATAAGTTGAATTAACAGTGCGTTAGAGAATCACAAGATAACAGCCTAAGATGACCTAAAGCCCAACTGAATCCAGAGAACCAATGGTTATGAAACCAGCCACATCAACCTCACAAATGTAGCCCAGATATGTTGTAGAATGAACTGGCAACCTAAAAGCAGAAAGCACCCCATGTATGTCTCTATGATGCACTCTAGGAAAACAAGTAAGTGATAACCATAAATGACTTGCTTGATTAGCTAATTCAGCCTATGGACTCAATTGAATGGGTTCTAGAAGGACCTAGATATGAGTCAGTACCTAGCAAAAGATCATTATATGTATTATGAAAAATTGGTTGACTTCTTTCGAGGGTCAAGAGATATGGAATCATGGATCCGCCTTTATGTGTAGCATCTAACCTTTAAAATATTCAGGCTCTGCCACTGCTTTTTCTTTTCTTTTCTTTTTTTTCTCAAGTTTTGTATGTCGTATCCAATGGCTTACAAAATGATTCATCACACACACTCAGGATAGGCTTTTCGAACAAATGGGTACGTTAGCAAGGTACCATGTGATGATTACGATTTATTTACAGATGTAAACATGGGAAAGACAGACCATTCGATTTTTACATCACTACTATCTTGAAATTAGAAAACAACTAATTTAAATTCAAAGGTCGTGACCAAGTTAAAAGACATTCTGAACATATTCTTTCTTCTTATTTTGGGCGCTAAAAGAATTCTAAAACTAATATTGATGTAGAAAATGAAGCATACCTTTCCTTTTACAGAAGAGGAAACTGTTGCTTCATTTGCGCCTCTTTGAACCAATTTCATTTTGTTTCTTGTAACTCGAAGTTTTATTTTTCCATATTGAACCATACAGCTCCCATCTTCACCAAGTGTCTCAACAACAGTTGCCATTGTCCCTCCTCCCAGCCCTTGAATATAGACTTTATCTCCAATTTGTGGAACAAAAGAGCTCTGATTTTTCTCGTCGTTGAAAGTAATATCAGTTGGCTGATGAGCAGCAGCCACTGAAGCAGTGGCAGCTTCTGCTTTCCTCCTTAGTGAGGTGAACTGCTCAAGTTTTGAATTCTTCAATTGCATTTCAAAGTTCTTAATTATCATGTCCATCTGAGACTTGACATACTTCAACTCTTGTTGTACCTTTAGACTCTCTCTTGCCCTCAAAGTAGCCACTCGACTATCAAGGTCTTCAGCTTCTGAGCGAATCTTCATAATCAAATTATTACCAAGTAAGAATTTAAGAGGTGGTAGCAAGAAGCCTTTCTTACATCATTGCTAAATAATTTTTTAAGAAATAGAAAGGATCATTAGAAGAAAAGAGGTTTACCTCATCATACAGCTCCTCAACTTCTGAAAGAACAGACGCTACTTTGTTTGCCTGCAACTCGAGTAGATTTCTTTCATTTAGCAGGGAGTCATAAAGTAAACCTTGGCGTTCCTTCTGTTTGTCAGGCAGTAATTTCCCAACCCATTCTTGTGCACGATCAAGTACGCTCTGATCAAAACCAGTTGACTTTGCAATACTAAGTGCATTGGAATTACCAATACTGCCCCATAAGATCCGATATGTTGGCTGCAGAGTTTCCAAACAAAATTCCATTGCGGCATTCTGAAATCGATTATCAACAGCTTGGAGACGACTGAGATCAGCGTAATGAGTTGTGACAATAGCAATATTCACGCGCCCAGCAAGATACTTCAGAATGCTGGTTGACAGGGATACACCTTCTGATGGGTCAGTGCCACTGCCAATCTCATCAATAAGAACCAGAGAATCTTTTGACACAACTTCTACAATCTTGCGCAGACGTGATATGTGCCCACTGAAGGTAGAGAGGCTGTGCTCCAACGACTTCAATCCATAAAATAGTTGTTATCAATAAGCATATCGCCCTGTAAGTGATTAGAGAAACTCTCATCATAAGGCAGAGACTACCTGGTGATCACCAATGTCTGCAAGAACTTGATCGAACCATGGAAGCCTAGGCCTTCCTTTGGCCGGGAAGAACATTCCAGCCTTTGACATAAGTGAGGCCAGCCCTAACGTCTTCATAGTGGCAGTTTTGCCTCCAGTGTTGGGTCCTGAGATCACAACTATCCGGGTATTGTTCTTTACCCACATGTCCAACGGAACAGGCATCTTAGTTGCTTCCGTAGTTGATTCTTGTGCCATACCGAGAGACTGTTCAAGTAGTAAAGGATGTTGAATACCCTCAATATAAACAGAATAATCACTGCTCTGATCTGATTGGCTAATGCTGTTACTGTCACTGAAGCTTGGTCTGACACCATTTGTCCACAGGGCATACGACCCTCTAGCACAAGCAAGGTCCAATTCCAAAACCTTCTCCATCAAATGTCTAATCTTTATTCGGGATTCTGCAATCCTTGAAGTAAGCAAGCCCAATATTGCCAATTCCTTAGCTCTCTCATCACCTGACAGTTTAACTTCCCTGTTGTTGAGCTCAACAGCATCTCTTGGCTCCATAAAGTAGGTTGCACCAGAGCCACTGGAACTCAGAATAATTCCACCAGGCAGCAAATGCTTGTGTGAAGCTTTCACTCCAACACACATCCGAGAACGCCGCTTAGTGACGACAGGGCTGTCAATTCCACCTCCTTGGAAGATCTTTACAGATGTATCTTTCAGCAAAGATTCTAACATCTCGATGTTCCTCCTCCTGTCTTTGCGGATCGTCTCTAGTTTCTTGCTGGCCCGATCCAGGACCAGAGAAAGAGTGGAATCAAAGCAAAACTCTATCCTCTCCACAAGTTCTGACAAGAAGTCGCAGCCTTGCAGTATATAGAGCAGAGGAGTGTACCTGCAAGGGATGAATCAACATTTCTGTTTTAGCATGAATCACAAAATTACATGACAGTAGCCTGATGTGAACAATGGGACAGTTGTAGGTTGTCTCTGGTAAGCAACAAACCGAAATATTAACTGAAATAATGATTTACTAACATAAGCTACCACAAAACGAAGACTGTGCCCTTACACTGAATGATCAAAATAGTCAAAAATACAAACGTCTGCGCTGCCCAACGGCATTCAATTACCTTCCGTCTGGCATTTCGTCAGCAAGCCTCTGCAATTGGTCGAACACTTTGCGCGCGGCTCGGATGCTGCGTCCAACTCCACAAATCTCCCTCACCGAAAGCAGCCGACCGCCGGCGGCAGCGGCGACGACCCCCGAGACACCGCCAAAATCCAGCGGCGCCGACAATAACACCGCTGCCGCCGTCTGTTTGATCAGCATCTCGCTCTCTTCCCGGCTCCGCCCGACGGGGACCCGCCCTTCCTCGCAGGCCGCGCGGCCGGCGACGGTGGTGGCGAAGTCGG
>LAPY01001362.1:22458-40448 GCA_000970635.1 Eragrostis tef
CGTCCCCGAGGGCGCTGCGGTGGACATTGCTCCGGCGGCGGACGACGAGTGCAGCATGCAGAGGCGCGGGCGCGCCGCAAGCGCGCTGTCGATCACGCCTTCAAGACCCACCGCAGCGAGCGCCTTGATGCACGCGAGCCATCTGTGTACGTGCCAGTCGCAGAACAGGCTGCTCGAGTCAAGGTCGCCAAGCTTGACACGGCTGGTGTCTCCTGCGCCCTCGTGTCCGCTTTGGAGGAGTCGGGCATCATGAGCCATCCCCCTCCCTCGGCTATCTCCGTGGCCAAGCTGAAGCGGATGGGGCGCACCTGCATCCCTCGCCGCCGGCTCGCTGAGCTGGACGCCGTGGTGACTCCCCACCGCTAGATGATCGCCCAAGTGGCCATTCGGGACGCTGCTCGCACTAGGGCCACGTGCATCTCGTCCCATTTTGCTCAAGACCTGGTCTCCTCCATCCTGTGCAATGGTTCGATGTTCTTTAGCCTCGCTTTCTCGTTTAGTTGCGGCTATAATGACCGCTGTTGCACTTCGAGCGCGCCTCGTGCCATGCTCACTTGTAAGGGTTCTCAACCCTCCTTAGTTGTAATCGCTCTAAGTAAGTGGCCTTTAATTATCTATGTTCCCCATGGTTAGTGGCCGTTCTGTCTCCTTTTGCTCATGGAACATTCGGGGGCTCAACGATGCCACGAAATGTGGTGAACTCCTATCCGAACTGCTTGACCTTCGCCCAGCTCTTGTGGCTCTCCAAGAATCCAAGTTACAATCACCTGACCACTTTAAGATGCGCTCCTTCCTCCCTCCCCACCTGCTGGCCTATGAGATCCTCGACTCCAACGGAGCTTCCGGGGGGATTATTACAGCATGGGACCCCTCTCTCTTTCCTCCTCATGGCGCGGTGAAACGGCGCTACACGCTGACAGTTGATCTTACCACAATCGCTGATGGCGCGCATATGTGTGTTACTAACGTCTATGCACCTACGTCTCATGCCGACAAGCCACAGTTCTTGGCCGAGCTCCTCTCTCTTGCCCCTCCCGCCACCATGCCTTGGGTCCTCCTCGGTGACTTCAATCTCATGCGCGCCCCCGAGGACAAAAACAACGAGAACTTCTCCTTCTCGAAAGCCTCCCTCTTCAATGACACCATCAACGAGGGGCTCATGGAGATCCCGCTATGGGACCGTGCGTTCACGTGGTTGAATCGCCGTGACAACCCAACCCTGGTTCATCTCGATCGCGCCTTCATCAACCTTGCCTGGAATGCCTCCTATCCCAACTCAACCTTGTCGTCCCTCACTCGCTTCAACTCCGACCACGTCCCTCTTTGCCTCCGCATCTCAACGTCCATTCCTCGCTCAGCTTACTTTCGGTATGACCACAGCTGGTCGCTCCACGATGATGATCGTGGACTGTTAGAACACTCCCTCATCTTTATCTCCTGAGAAGCGCCTTGTACACAAACTCAAAATGTGCTGGCGGATCACCAAGCGGTGGAAGCGGCGGCTCAAACCGTTCACACAGCGCGAGATCGATGCCAAGGCCATCATTGGGGCCCTCGACCTCCTGGAGGAAGCGCGCGGGCTCACTCCCCACGAATCCCTCCTCCGCTCGCTCGCGGTCGATGCACTCCACACCACCATTCAGGAAAAAATTCGGTACTAGAGGCAACGTGCAAAGATTAGAACAGCGATCGAGGGTGACGAAAATACGCAGTTCTTTCACTCCCATGCTTCTCACCGCCTCCGCAAAAATTCCATCCAGGTCCTCGAACACGAACGGGCTGAGGTCACAACTCACGCCCAGAAAGCGGTCATTCTCCATGACTACTACCGTCAACTGCTTGGCAATACCACTACCTGTTCCTGGGCCTTTTCTCTTCGTGGTGTCTACCCCCTCCACTCCATCAACGACCCGACCCTCTCGGCTCCCTTCACTCGCTCTGAGATCAGGGACGCCTTCCTGGGGATGAACTTGAACTCTAGCCCCGGACCTGACGGGTTCGGCCCGGCGTTCTATCGAGACTTCTGGAGCACCCTCGAGGCAGACATCTTTGAGCTCTTTGAGACCTTCTACCACGGGACCGCGGATCTCAGCGGCCTCAATCGCGCCCATCTGGTGCTGCTCCCCAAGAAAGACGGCGCGCGCAGGACGCCTTCCGTCCCATATCTCTCCAGGTCTGCTTGATCAAAGCTTTTGCCAAGGTCCTCACTAACCGCCTGCAAGCTCACATCCCGCTGCTGGTGAGTGATGAGCAGACCGGCTTCATCAAAACCCGCTGTATCTCGGACAACTTTGTCTATGCGGCCGAACTCTTGAGCTGCTGCCACAAGCGAAAGGCACGTACTATAGTGCTTAAACTTGATTTCGTAAAGCCTTCGACTCGGTGCACTGGGACAGCTTGCTCTCCATCCTTCGCGCTCGGGGCTTCGTCGACCGCTGGTGTGGGTGGGTCTCCGGGATCGTTGGCACCGGGAAAACTGCCGTTCTCCTCAACGGTGTCCCCGGAAAATGGATCAACTGTAAACAAGGCCTCCGTCAGGGCGATCCCATGTCCCCCTACCTCTTCATTTTCGTGGCCGACCTCCTCCGTCGCTTGATCGACCATGCTGCTCATGATGGTCAGCTTCAGCACCCCCTTGTTGATGAAATGGCACCTGCCGTGCTCCAGTATGCGGATGATACCCTCATCCTTGCGCGCGGTGATCTGTCCGCCCTCCACCATCTCAAGCGCATCTTGGATGACTTCGCCACGGCAACCGAGCTGACCATTAACTTCCACAAATCTACCTTTGTTCCCATGCACATTGGCGCGGAAGAAGCCCAGGCCATGGCGTCCATCCTCGGGTGCTCGGTATCTTCCTTCCTCCAACTGTATCTCGGGCTCCCGCTCTCGTCAACCAAGCTCCGCAATGCTGACTTCATACCTTTGATTGCCAAGTGCGATAAATATCTTGCCGGTTGGAAAGGAAAACTTCTCTCTACTGGTGGCCGGCTAATACTCACCAATGCAGTCCTCTCTAGTGCCCCGGTCTACCATATGTGGTGCACCATGCTTCCCAAAGGGGTCGTGCACGAGATCAACCGTCGTCGCCGTGCCTTTCTTTGGACCAGCGAGGATAGTTGCTCGGGCTCTCGCTGCCTCATCGCCTGGGACAAGGCATGCCTCTCTAAGGAGGAGGGAGGCCTCGGGATCAAGGACTTGCAAACCCAAAATCACTGCCTTATGCTTAAAATCCTACACAAGTTGTTTCGTCGCGACGACACTCCTTGGGTTCGTTGGCTGCTCAACGATATCAATAGTGACCTCGGAGCTGGCCTTCCTGACTCCTCCTACATCCGCCATATTTACCACGAGCAGATCCAGCGGTTTCGTGCGCTCACCACAGTTCAGGTGCGCGACGACACCTCGGTCTCGTTCTGGTACGATGATTGGCTGGACGCTGGGCCTCTTTGCCTCCGCTTTCTGGCCCTGTTTTCCCATTCAACTAAGCCTCATGCCTCTGTTGCGCAAAGCTTGTCCACCCCTCTCTCTCTACCTCTCCGACCCCGCTTCACCACAGCCGCCACCGCTGAGCTAGCAACCCTGCGCGACTTACTCTCAGGCTATGAACTCTGCGCCGGCATGGATGAACGGATGTACGCTTGGAATGGGCGCTCTCACTTCTCCTCTTCTGCAGCTTACAGGTCTCTTACAACCATCGGCGAGACGGACTCCAATGGGCGCATCATTTGGGGCACGCGAGTACCAAACAAGCTAAAGTTTTTTGCTTGGCTGTTCTGTAATGACAGGCTCCCGATGCGTGCCAACCTGCTTAGCAAGAATGTTCTGCAGCCCAGCGAAGCCTGCTGCCCCTGATGCCCAACGGCACAAGAAACCGGCGATTATCTCTTCTTCGGGTGCCCGGCGGCGCTGGCGTTCTTCTCGCGCATTGGCGTCGACACCACCCCGGCGCGGATGGTGAACCCGTGGGTCGCAAATCTGCCTGCACCCTTGCCGTCCACCATATGGCCAAACGTGCTACTCATGCTACTATGGCGGGTCTGGAATTGCCGCAATGCACTTGTCTTCAACAACGATGACCAGAACACGGTGGCCTCTCTGAAGATCCTACTCCAAGACCTGGATGTGTGGGGTTACCGCTACAAGAGGCCTGAGCAAATAGGGCCCCTCCATGTTTACAGAATGGTTGTTGTACGTGACGCTGTTGATCGAAACCGCAACATCATCTTTTACCGCAAGAGGGATACCTGCCAAACCTTCACCGAAAAGGTGCGTACATTCACTACCAAATAAAACACTATAGGTGACGGGCAAAGATTGATATAGGTGACGGACATCCAGGGCGTCACCCGTACGCCGTCACTAATAACAAAAGAAAGGTGACAGACATATGCCCGTCACCTATTAAAAAGTCACAGGTGACGGGCATCTGGTGTAGCCCATCACCTATATGGGGTTATGGGTACCGGGCATCTTATGTTGCCCGTCGCCCATCTGAGGTTATGGGTGACGGGCCTCCCATGTTGCCCGTGACCTATATGAAGTTATGGGTGACGGCCCTCCCATGTTGCCCGTCACCTATTGCTAAATAAAAAACAAAAAAAAGAAAAAGAAATAGTTACAACAAACGGCCTCTATAACATTCTTCATCCAATGAATTATACTCTTTACAACACTTTAACAATATACCTTAGTACATATTTAAACCTATCACCAGAATATTGTTCCAAGATTTACACTACAACATTACAAGCATGGCAAATATGGTAAAGAGTTACATTATTCTTCACTAAGATTAGACATGGACATACTAAGTTTTATAAGCTATGTCCACATTCGCTTCTAAGCTCAGATGCTGCAAGAAGATGCTTCATGAGCATATGGTTAGAGAAACCAATAATATCACATCAGTTTGACATAGCAGGTACTATATATAACCATATAACCATCTTTAGTACTACTACATGAAACAAAAAAGAGAGTTGATATTGAGTCATCCAGTTCCATAAGTGTCTTCCTAGAATGAACATGTGGACTTACCTCCAGAATCTGGTACCACTCCTTTGCTAGTAATCTGCATAAGCAAGAAAAAAGAACAGGTTTACAGTCAGTTTCAATAAGTTGTTAATCAGCGCAAGCAGCTAGCTTGTTGACAACTAAAGAAAATTAAAAGGAGTAGCAAGCAGCTTATATTATAATATGGACTTTCTTACAGGATAGAGAAAACACAGCTTCAGAGGCACTTTTTTTTAGAGATTGTTCAACTAATCAACTTGAAACCAGTAACTTGTTTGCACAATGTCAGAAAGTAGATAGTTGCTCATGATTTAAGAAGAAATAGCACAGAAGACTGTTAAATGATTATATATAGCACAGAAAGTAGATAGTTGCTCATGATTTCTACTAATGATTATAGAAGCGACAATTTCAGCATATATAAACCTGTACCAGGTAAGTTAGATTATGTTAACGCTGCAACCAATATAATTTAGCATTTTGCTCAGTTCAGCATTGCTTATATGGTTAGTTAACAACTGGGCATCGGTTTATGCTTTTTAGTTGAGAAGACAAAGTACTGAAGAAGTAATGTCTTAGTGAACAAAAATAAGCACAGGAAATCCATGCTTACCTGAACAAAGAGAAGCACTGGAAATCCACACGTTCCAGCCCACTCAGTTGAGTTGAATCCCTACAAGCTAAGATGGAAAGCCTGAATAAACGCAAATAGGTTCAGTATCTATCCATATACATGCATAGGCAGCAGGATCACCAAATAAATCGACAGAGAGAGTTGGTGAGTTTTATACCAAACAGGGTCCACTAATGTCTTAGCCCCACTGAAATATGGTACAGCAATATACAAAACGTGAAAGGCCTTATGAAAGCACCAATTCACCTTGACAAAACAGCACACGGACACTATTTCAAGTGTACAAGTCTGATATTCTCAAAAAGAAAAAGTATACAAGTCTGATAATTAAGTTGCATCACAGAAGCTTGTGTATGAATATTTGTATCACATATTTTCAAGAAAACAAACACGAGTGCAGTTATTCAAATGTAGAATATATAGTCATATGCTTTATGACCTGTAACAGAGATTCATATGCTTTATGACTTGTTATATTAGTTTGGGCTTGTCAAATGGTTCATGGAGGCTAAATTTTGAGAACAGAGGTTCCCAGTTGAACTCTTGCTTTCGTAGGTAAGCATGCCTAATTTATCTGCGCACCTGCAATACAGATAGAAGGTGCTCCCGGTGACAGGCGAGATGCTGCAATTCCAACTCGACCATGCAGAATCTCAGTTACTGAAACAGGGGACTCGTCAGGGAGAGAAGGATTCCAGATTACTCACCCGTGGATGAGGAGGGGAGCAGCCCAATCGACCCGTGCCCGGGCGGATCTCCACGCGCACCCAACAGGAAGTGGCTGGAGAGGACGGCCGAGAGAGGAGAGACTGCAGCGGTTGGAGACGACGACGGACGGCGTGGATCTAGGGTCCCATCACCCATGGCCGCAGCTGCCTGTGGAAGAGAGCAGAGGAGAATGCGACAGATGAAGGGAGGGGGCGAGAAGAAAGCACCTAGTTGAGGCGCTTGACGGACGGCAAGGATGACGCAGTCACCGCCGGCGGAGATGATATGAAGAAGGCGCCGTAGACGGAGCCGAATTCCTCCTCCCCGACCTTGAGCGCTCGACTGAAGCTGTTGGTGGCGCTGCTGAGTTCCTCCTGGTCGAACACCCGCAGCCGCTGTGTGCCCCTCTCCGACAGCTCCTCGATGGCGTGGAAGTCGATAACGCCATGCTCGTTGGAGGCCGGGGAGCTCGCCCCGCCGCCGGATCCATCCTTCCCCACCCCAGATCTGCGCGGGAAGGGAGGGAGAGAGAGAGAGAGAGAGAGAGAGAGGGGAGGAGGTGTCGGGCAGCGGACGCGAAGCAACTGTGGCCGGTGCTGGGGCGCGCGATGCGGCGGAGAGGAGTGGAGATCTACACGGGAGATGCCGCGACGTGTAGAAGGAGCAGGCGGAGGCTCGGGGAGGACGATTCGGGCAGTGGACACGAAGCCGCGTGAAATCGGGTGAAATAAATTTGCGGGTCCGGGTCACAGCGGTTAGGTGACAGGCTACAACCAAGCCCGTTACGCTCTGAGATAGGTGACGGACAACATTAAGAAGAGCTGGGCTGGACAGAGTAATAGCTAACGGGCATTGATATAATCCGTCACCTATATTTTTTAGGTGACAGGCAACAAATGTCCGTCACCTATTTTGCGTCACCTATAGGCAGTTTTTACATAGTGATTATTTTGGTTTCTTGCTGTCATATTTTGCTGGCCAGCTAACAAAGGCATTATTTTGTATACTTACCAATTTTCCCTTGCAAGAGGTTGATTGTCATACCATTCAGGCATACTTTAGAGGGTCCTTTTTATTACGATCTAATTCTCTCATGGAAGGGAACATTAACAAATTAAAGACGGGGACTCTAAAATCCAGTCATATTGGCGTCGTCTCCTTGCTTCTCAGTATTTAATTAATTGGCGCTGCCTGCAGGATCCATTTTTAGTACTGACAGGTCCTACCCGTGCCGTTGTGTTGACGAATCCTGTGACCTTCGAGGTTGATCTGAAAGTGAAGGGCGCTACTGAATGTGAGGATAAGGTCTTGAGCCTTCTCGCTAAGCCATTAATACTACACGACCCTTCTACGTTTAGTTCGCGCGTGTTCTATAAAGATTACACTAGCACGCGTAGCACACTGGAGTTTACATTTGCCGATATTGGCCGCTCTGTGGAGGCAACGATAACTATTCGGATCACTGATGGTTCATGGCCAGATGGGTTTCATGGTCAATTTACTGCGCGTACTGATGCTATCGATCATGAGAAAGTCATCCTACTCGATTTTGGATATGAGAATAATGCATCTGTTACCGGTGATGGAAGTATTATGCTTTATCGTCGTGTTGTTACTGTTGGAGCTAGGGGAAAGCTGAAAATTTCTGTCGAGGCATGGCAAGATGACTTCGTGGTTGTGGAAGAGGACGAGGTGGATTTCACGCCGAACGATGCCGGTTTGAGCTCTGGTTTGCATCGGCTTCGAATTGGCTCCTGTCAAATGGAAGTCATTGTAGCCTGGTCCCTCATTTCGTCCTATCCTGAGCCAGCCTGAAGCAGTGATGATAATTATTATTGACACTCGCTTCGTTTGATAAGTTAAAAATGGAAGGAGTAATAAGGATAATAGTATTGGATATTTGTTGTATAATGTACTTGCTACCTCTGCAGACGATGTAGATCTTCTGTTCTCTCTGTATTTGCTACTAATCAGCGCCTCAGCGGAGGGGGTACCACTGAATGTGATGCACTCATGCACTATTATATGCAATATTTTGGGAATGTTTTTGTGCTTCATTAATTAGGCTAGTCTTCTTGAAAAAAAGTATGCTGTATACAGTAGTATCAACTAAGTTCAATTCTCAAAAGAAGAAGAATACTATTATTCATAGTTGATGTGTTGAAGTGAACAAAGAGAAATAAAAACCGCGATGATGACTCGATGACACAATTAACATTACAACCAAGGAAGTAAGGTATGGTCATGTTTATTTTATACTCCCTCTGTTCTTTTTTTTTTTGACATTTGATAGCTTAAATTTGAGGCAACCAAGAACAACAACAAAATAAGAACGGATATATTTGCTTCTATTAACATTGTTGCAAAATATACGGCCTTATAAACATTGAATATGTTTGTTTTTATTAACCGTGTTGCAATATATCAAGCCGTACAATAAAAATACCTCAACGTTGGTGTAGAAAGGTTAAAAAACTCAATCAGGGAATAATCTACACCTAACATATTGGTTACAAGAGTCTCACTAGCATGTCAGGTCCTTGGTTTGACTCTCTATGGGAGCAATTTTTTAAAATATTTAATGATGTTGTGCTTTCAGTGGTAGCGCCTACTGACTTCGTCAATCTCGAGAATTTGCTGTCTTAATTTTCGAATACTCATAAAGATAGAGTTTTCATACGTGTATTTATAAGATTGACCGAGTGACTGTGCGTGTGTTGTGAATATCTAATTTGAAAAAACAAAGAGACAGTGATGCACGATGTAAAATTTTACACATGTATCTCAACATTAATAAAGGAGAGTGCAAAGATTCAAGTAGTGAACGAACAACTCGCGCCTAAGAGTGTCTCATTTATTTGATGGTGGCGAAAGATATCAAATTTTACAACCAAGGTGCCTCAACATTAATGTATGAGGGTCCACTGATTCAAGTACGTGTAGATGATAATTTAGCCCTGCGATATTTATGTGCGTCAATAGATATAGCCATAATGAGTAAAAGCAGTGAGACTGAAAGAGGAATTCTCCCCATGGCACTCGTTAAGACCAATGCGACTAGGGCCGTGTGCGCTCTCTGCATTGTTCTTGTGATCATGTCATCTGCCCTTAACGCTAACATGGTTTTATTTGTGCAAAGGTTTACTAAGTGAATCGCGGACTGCATTGCGCATGCAGAGGAAACGCTATGCGACCCTGTACAAGGGAACGATGGGATATGCCAGAAGGCTAAATGCAAAGAAAAATGCCGAGAGAAGATGGTGCAGCACTGCAGCATCAAGAAGAGTGGGGGTAGAGCCAGGTGGCTACGCACATGTTTAACCCTGATAACTCTCGTCAGGATGAGTGCTGCTGCACATTTCTTATCAAAAAGCACCCACCCATCCTCACCAACAACGTTGGAACAACTGTGGCGGCAGATGATGACAGATTCCTTGGTTAATCTATATTGAACTGCTCACCGGCGGTTAGATTCCTACAATGGGTGCTGTCGATCCCAGAATGTTCGTCATGTAATACATTCATGTTCTGCATGATGACGGATGACCCGACCCCAATAAAATGTGTTTAGTTTTTGTTCTTGTGCCCGCATCTTTTCAGTCACCAACAACGTTGGAACAACTGCGGCGGCAGATGATGACAGATTTCTTTGGTTAATCTATATTGAACTGCTCACCGGTGGTTAGATTCCTATCATGGGTGCTGTCGATCCCAGAATGTTCGTCATGTAATACACTCATGTTCTGCACGATGACAGATGACCCAACCCCAATGAAATGTGTTCAATTTTGTTCTTGTGCCCGCATCTTTTCATGACCAATGCTAAAAATGTCTTGCCGTCCACAAAATAAATTCAAAACATACTGAATCTGGTAAAAGGTAAATATTTACCCCCGTCAGTTTGAATAAATTTAGCTGAAGCTGGAACGTTTCCGAGTTCAACCGTGTATAAAACTGTAACATCAGTAACGAAGGATAGCAACGCCCACCGCACCACAAATTCCACCAGTCATCACGGGATGAAAGTATACATTATTGATTATTGACCAATCATACGCCAACGTGATTTATTCATCGCATACATAACAGAGCTATCTGAACTCACGTTCTAAATCCTCAAGGTTTACTTAGCAAATACTACAAACTCTTACATCACTGGGCAAGATGATCCAGAGGGCACATATCATATGGTTCACAAAAGCGTAGCAGATAGAGTTACACGGTCAGATTCATAGCAGCTCCAGCCCATAAAACTACTATTTCATCCGCTAACTGAAAGAGACCTCTCTCTGCCGTATCCCTCATAAGGGCTCCTGCTTCGTGATCTACTCTCCACAGGTGAGCCAGAGTAGGACCTCTCCCTGGGTCCGTATTTCGCACTCGGTGGTGAGGGAGACCTATCCAGGAAGTATATTTCAGTTGCATCACGCTGAAGTGGATGATCCACGCATAAATAAAAATCTGTAGCAAACGTGCACATATTGACATATACCTGGAGTAGCTTCCGCTGGGGGAAGGAGACCGGCCCCTATAATAACGAGGGGACCTAGAGCGTGAATACCTCCTGTCGTAAGAACGGCCTCTGCAATATTCATCAAGTAATGAATAGAGAAGGGTTGGCTTCGGAATTCAGTAGCAAGGGAAACACTGGGGAGACAACAAACCTGACTCTATCCCTGGCTCTCATCTCTTGAGGCTTCTTTCTGTTCTCCTCAGCAAATACAACAGTTATTGCCCTGCCAAGAAGTACCTGACCATCCATATAGTACTTTGCATCAGCAGCATCCTCAGGATCGTAGAACTGAACAAACCCAAATCCCCGGGGCTCCCTGCAATGGACGGCAAATATCAGAGTTCTAAACTGTTAAGTCATCCGTTGGAGATTTAAGGTTATGTTACTAAGAAAGAAAACAGAAGATGGGTATCAAACAAATAGAGCTACAGATGTTCACATGTTTGCTGAAAAGACAAGACAACATTGAGTAACACAGTTAAAAAGTGCAACAGGTTGCTGCTAACCTTGCACTCATCAGAGATTAAATACAGACTTGAAACTCTTCATGACTTGATATCTCTTAATCTTGCAACTCTAATTCTTCCCTTCCCTTCCCTTCAACTGTACAGAGTACTGTTTAAGTTGCATAGCACTTAATTTCGACTCTACTTCTTCCTTCTCTTCAACAGTAATCTTTAAGACTCATGTCTTCAAAAAATTATTTTCTCGTTAATCTCAGGATGCTGGCAAAGTATCAATTTTCGAAAGTGCCTTTTGTTTCAACACCACAATGTTGTAGGAAAGATGTTAGGCTGCAACAACTAAAGCAATACCACACAGGACTAGAAAATTTGCAGCTTGTAGCAGTCTCTCAATTGCAAAATCTCGTTTACGCTAGCCCATATAGGGCATCTTACCCCGTGTAATAATCTCTTGGGAGATATATATCTTTAAGACGACCAAACTGTCCAAATGGGCGTCGAAGGTCTTCTGGCCTGCAGTCAAAAAGATACATGTTTAGAAGGAATAAAGAACCAAATACAAGAGTTAGAAATGCATGTAGAGATGAAAAGTAGTACATCCAGAGAAATTCCAGAGGTATCGGCTAGCATTGCATTCTTACTCCTGGATGCATCTAAAACTAACCATATATTGACCGGTGCCAAAATCTGCATAGCAACATATGGGTTTCTAGGAACGCAAAGCATCTGTATACTTGATCCTACTGCATACATCACCATAGCCAAGCAAGAAAACTACAGTAGGAACACTAGGATTACAGAATTACACCAAGGGTTATTGCAGATATCAAATTTACATTCAGGATTTAGATGATCTGTCACTTAGCGAATGGGATTACAAGACAAGATTCTTCCAAGTGCTTAATGAAAAATACTGTAGCTGAGCACTTCAACTATTTTCAGACGCAAAACATAGAGTATAAGTAGTCAAGTGACTCATCAATTATACTATAAATCACATGCTCTGCATGTTGTGCAGCAATTTTACCTGCAGTCCCTTCGAAGATTCCTGACTAAAAGACTGGTTGGGAGATCTCTACCACGGCCACCATAATAACCACGGGAGCTACCACGGCCACCGTAATAACCATGCGGGCTTGGGCTGCGTGCCCTTCTCCTGTAGCTCCTTGGTGGTGAAGGACTGTAACTGTAACCTCTCATATTGATCTGGAATAAAACGATAGCATGATCAGTGCACCTTACTAGATATCGTTATTTTCTTAATAAAACAGTGGATGCAACCATGAAGCCAAATTAGTCGCTCCGAATGATAAAAAAGACTAGATTTTTTAGGGAAATGCAAAAGAAGATGAACAAATGAACTAAGCTCAAATTCACGACCCAATTAAATGGGAAAAAACATCTAACTGCGTTCATGACACAATTGATTTAATAATCGTTCAAAATGATATGTCATCGCCAATGATCCACTCAAAACAAATTTAGAGCATAAATCTATCCAAAATGCATCAATCAAACAGACAACCTATCTAAAAGAGAACTAGGATTCTAACTAATCACCGAGTTCTCACTACGAAAAACTATCTATAGATCAGAATCCTAGACGAGGAAAGTAGCGCGTAAAAATACACTTGCAGCTTACCTCAAACGAAGTGGGTCAATCCAAGAGATCGAAGGGGAGGAATGCTTCGGTTCGTCGACTGGAGCCTGGAAACTTCCAGAGGCGACGCGAGAAAGCGCTGTGCTTTAATCCCGCAGACGACGCCGTACAGCCGTTGGATCCAGACACGCACACGCGTTACGGTTGATAGGGTTGGACACGGTGGGTCTTTAGTTGTATGGGCTGTTGAATTATTGGGCGCTTTATGGGTAGGCTGAATGTTTCTGGGCCTTTACCCCGCTACTCACTCTGAAAGGCAGTGAAATGCGATGAGGTGCTTGTTTCCTCTGGTTTTCTTTTTCTATTGGGAAAAATTAAAATCATTTGACTGACTTGTCCTTCTGTTTAGTGACACAGATCCGAATCCGGAGAGGCGGAAAATCGGAGAAATCATTCGTACAACGCAATCTAAAAGGTTTCAGAAAAATAATACGAAAGAAAGCTTTTTAAAGTTATTGTATGATGTATGCTCAGTCACAGAGAAGACATGGACTGATGAACCGCTCTCCTGCATAAGGACCAGAAACTAGACAAAATACTAGACGAGCCTGGAAAGAATTGGTAGCTTATAAAGACATGAAAGCAATTGGGGCTTGGATATGTGTCGTCTGTGTTGCCGATGACTGAATGGTGAATTAGAGATAGCGAGTGATTTTCGGTCCCAAGCCTCCATACCTACAAACTAATCTTCTTGTCATGTCCATGCTGATAAGATTCTCGACCTGCGTAGTGTTTGAGTTTCACGTTGTTTGTAGATGCCAAGAAGTAGTTTCATTAGTAGTTTCTGCTGGAGATTTTGCTTAGCTTCATCTGGTTGCAAAATCCTTCTGAACAAAATTCTAGCTAGTCTCCCTGATTTTTATTTAGAGGAGAGATCAATGCAGAAAAGGGATAGTCAAGGCTAGCTTCATTAAGTCATTCGTTAAATAAAACTCGAGAGGTTAGTGATCCCAGTGATGGTGATAGAGATAGCCCTAGAATGGCCTGTGTGCCCATTATGTTTCCCACGACTGACCGACCACAAAGAACCACGCACTTGATGGTGACTCCATCTTCGTCTGATGTGGTAGTACCAACCACCTGCGCCATTATTTTCGCTCCACATGTACACCCCCTACAAGCATGTACAACAAAGGATAAGGTACAAGGGGCATGGAGAATATTGTAAAACAAAAAGGTCCAACATAAGCAACCTTTGCTGAACTTCGTTATCCTTCGGTGCTAATGAGCGAATATGCATGCAAAGGAACGAAAAGGTAAGAGAAAAGGCGAATGCGCACGATCCTTATATTTGCATGCGTGTGATTAACTGACCTGGGCAGAACCGTTGAACTTTAGAACATGTACACTATACTAATATTCTTTTGCAACATGTGATTGGTCTTGTGCACATGTTCATCAATATTTCCTTGTGCGCCTGATATTTGCTCGTTTAGTCCTTGCATCAAATTTATAACTTCTTTGATTTTCCTTTCTTTTTTCAAAAGAAATACGGCGAATTCCTTGTTGCTCAGCCACCAAAAAATAAAAATATGGTGAGAAAGTGCAGCGAAAACGCACCCATGCATGCAAATCATCCATTCTCTCTGGCCACTAACCGTAACATCCATAACGAAAGTGATCACTGATCATTGATCAGTCTGGTTTCTGGTATTCTCTTCTCGCCCTTTCTGCCTATTCTGTCCACTGACCCCCACTCCAGAAACTTGATGATCTTTGTTTTTTTTAAAAAAAAAAACTTTTTATGTGGTGGATTAGCCAATACCTGCCCCGTGTTTAATGGCAAGGTGTTAACTCTGATTATTTCTCGCCTCAAAAAAGAAAAACTTTGATTATTTTTCGCCTCAAAAAAGAAAAACTTTGATTATTTCTCGCCTCAAAAAAGAAAAACTCGGTGCTGTCAATATTGCAAATATGCTACTATATAAGTGCCTAGTTATTATTAACTTATTATTCCTTGTCATCTGTAGTAGTACTTATTGGTGCCATAAAAAGCAGGGGGTAGGCAACATCAACAGCTTTTCCTTCCTGGGTTTTGCCTCTGCTCACGTCCTCCAAACCGAGGGGTTAGGTCAGGTTTCGAGGAGGGTTCAAGGCTAGCTTCCATCTGCAAGAAGCAATCCGTGCAGCTCTGTTCTCGGCAGTCGGCGCCGGCCAGCAGCTTGGTTCAAGCCTTCAAGGTACACAGTTCCTTCTGAGTCTCATCTTCCTGAAGCAACTCTGATACGTCATCTCCCGGTGAATCAATCTGTGCTACCACGGAATCCTGTCTGTTCTCCTTCGAACATATAAATTTTCTTCGGATTAGGGTTCGTATTCTTGATATGTTGGGTTTCTTGGTGGTGAATTTTCATTGTTTCCCCAGATTTATTTTCCAGTTCGTCTCGTTTGGCATCGTAAGGTTTCTTCTGCTCAATTCTGGTGCTTGACGCCTCCCCAAAAGATTCGCGAGGTTGACTGAACTTGATCTTTCTGCCCCTTTGTTCCTCGCTCGGATTGCATCCACAAACGGGGAAATTTAAAGTTTCTTAATCGGCCTTGCTTTTCACTATGGTAGATTGAGACATTACATATTAGTATCTTTTAATTGAGGCGATTCAGCAATCTTTCTGCTCTTGCACAAGACCTAATGGTAGGTGTATGACTGTTCTGTTCATACTTTTCTCTTCGCATATGATGTTCAGAATTTTAGGAATCCAGTGGACAATTATCATTGCCATGTAGCTAGATGTTTGAGTCATACCAACCACTGCGAGGTTTAGTTATGATTGGTAGATTCATATTTGGTTTCATGCAGAATTTTTATTTCTCATTTCCCAAACTACCCCGAAGACATTTGCTCAACAATTAAACAGCACAAATGGTTTAGTTCATCTCCGACAGAAAAATGTCATTTGATCGTGAGTCAAGGACTCAAGAGTCGGTTTAGAAATTTCGAGTCTGACTATGACGCATGCGTTTCACCATCTTCGCCTTTCCAAGAGACGTCTCTGGTTTCGTACCTGTTGCATTATTGTGCATGCAACTCGCTCCAGAAGGTTTGAAGGGCCAAAGAAACCGAGCAACAGCATGCAAACCTGCCAAGTTTCCCATTGTATTCGAGCACGACATCTGCATAATAAAAAGGCAGGAGACATCTCTCCACTTGGTTTAGTTTTTCTAATCATGGCACTGTATATGCTACCCTTCTGAATTTTGATGCACTACAATAGTAAAACACTGAGTTTAGTATTCTCTTTCATTATCAGTGCACTTCTGTAGCAAATTAGTTAACACATAGTACAACCTTTTATGCATGATCAGGTACGAATTCCAATTGTTTCCGAGTGGTATTATTGCGTGACAAGCTTGTTTGCATTGTTCGCTATCCTAAATTGCTCTCTGTTAGACTGTTACTCACCTTTTTCTCAACTGATCACTCTTCACTCACTCAATGTCTGTACTCAGTACTCACCATATACGTGGCAGGTGCGGTATTGGTGGGGCACACTGCCGGTTGGATTCTGGAATAGTAATATGCCGAACAAAAGATTGCAGGGATGCCTGCTCCTGCTCTTCCTTGTGACAAATGTATCAGGTACGTGTAATGTAGCTTTCGCTTCAGTAGCATCAGGTTTCTTTCTCAATTTCCTTTCCTCATAATTGAGATTCCTATGTCACTGAAAAATCACCATAAAGAGGAGCAGCTGTTGTGGCTGTGTATCGATTTGTGGGCTACAAAATATCCACATGTATGACATTTGGAATTGCTTCACATCGCTTTCATGTCATACTCTCAAGTCATCACAGCAATCCGTGTGTAAAACTACCCCCACTTTTGCTAACTTATATAACCTGCAGAATATACCTACTGGAGTAGAAGTCGTGGAATCACACGAGCCTCTGAAGTTCACTGTGCATTATTTTTGAATTCAAAATGTGCAGGCAGCCATCCTGAAGCCACCGCCGATGCAGAGGACCTCAGCGCCGGCAAGAGGCGGTTGCTGCAGACAACACCGACGGCGAGCGGCGGCATGTTCTGCGTGGCGAAGCAGGGAGCGGACCCGACGGCGCTGCAGACGGGGCTGAACTGGGCGTGCGGCCCCGGGCACGCGGACTGCACGGCGATCCAGCCGGGAGGGCCGTGCTACAAGCAGAACGACCTGCAGGCGCTGGCTTCCTACGCCTACAACGACTACTACCACCGGAACGCCAACTCCGGCGCCACCTGCAACTTCAGCGGCACCGCCATGACCACCTCTACCGATCCCAGTAAGCAGCCGCGTTCTTGTGCTCTGTTTCCCGTCTCTATGAAATGTTTCTTTCTTTCAGAAGATGTTTCTACTTATTTGCATAGTGTCCGTTCCTCTTTGTACAAAAATTCAACCTTTGATGGTATCATCGTGCCAAGATTCAGTTTCAGGAAACTTGTAGTTGTACGCCCGTCGATCCTCATGCAACCAGTAACTCTGTATGCTGTAGCACTGATGAAAGGCAATATGCTGCCACGCTTCCTCAGTTTAATGCTAGACTGACGTATGTAGCATTGTGTTAAGTGAATTGCTGAAAAACATGCAGTCTTCAGTCACTTAAAAAAAAAGTTTCAGCCTAGTAAGCAACGTTCTCATGCGCTCTAATCATTGTAATTTCCATTTCAGGCTCGGGGCAATGCGTCTTCTCAGGAAGGTGAGCAAACTCTCTCCATGGCTGTTGGCAACATTGCAAATCATTTCCTGAAAACATGAGAATACATGCGGTTTCTCTGACAGAGTTCAGAAACGTTCGTCTGCTAACATGTGACAATTCTCTTTGCTTACAGCTCCATGTCTGGAGGCAACTCCAGCACCACACCATCCGCAAACGCCCCCAGCACCGGCTTCAACCCGCCATCGTCGTTCACCCCGGGCGCGGGCGGCTTCGGGAACGGATCGTCCTTCGGCGGCCCCAGCGGCGCGCTGGTTCCTCTGGACGGCGCGGAGAGCTTGCTGTCCGGCGCTCGCGGGGCGCTCTGCATAC
>LAPY01001362.1:41576-52194 GCA_000970635.1 Eragrostis tef
TCGGGAACGGATCGTCCTTCGGCGGCCCCAGCGGCGCGCTGGTTCCTCTGGACGGCGCGGAGAGCTTGCTGTCCGGCGCTCGCGGGGCGCTCTGCATCCTGCTGCTGATGGCGTTGCCCGTCTTGTTCTTGTTCGCCGTTTGATCGAAACCGGATGTAAATTGAACAGAAAAACACATGGGACTGGGAGGTTTACAGTTACATTCTTGAAGTTCGTAGTAGATCAGTTTGCGTGGCAGCGTGGGTGTATATGTGGGCAGTTTATACAATCACTAAGATACAATATGCATAGATCGATCGTTTGTGATTTGTTGAATCCATGTCATGCCATCGTGCGTTTCAGTTTCAGATTCGTTGGTGGTACTCAGAGCAATGTGCTGGCTTCAATATTTGAACATTGGTTGCAGGTTTGGTACACTTCACTTCTAAAAGTAGGTCACTTTCTTCATCCTACACAATCAGCTCAACAAGATCACAGACCTTTTTTAAAAATAAATAAATTAGGTGCTCCAAACGCCGACAGCCTCATTGCTTAATCTTGTATGATTTGTACTCACGAACAACACTAGATGGATAGTGCCAACATGGCTTAGGCAGAGGCCACCTGTTGTTGAACAGCGATTTAAGTCACCAAATTTATTCACATGAAACAAAGAAAACAAAAATGCATGCCAAATAATACCTACCTATTCCGCTCAGTGCTGCCAATAACCTCATCCGCAATAACGTCATCCTTCATAGCCTCATGCGCAATAACCTCATCCACAACAGTCCTGCAACAGAAAATACAACGTCCAAAAAAGTAAGAAAAGTTATTGTGGATAGCACAGTATGTTTAACTGAAGTATAGTATGAGATTTGGCAGCTCCAAGAACATGCTTAGCATATCAAAATAGTTAGAAAGATATGCAAGTGTGGCGCACAAAGCTGATTAACTAAAGATTTGTACACCATCCGATTTAAACAAGAATACCAGCTGAACAAAGCCGATGAACCCAATGTGATGTTGGGAAAATGCAAGTCTTATTATATGGTTACTTTTTTTTCTTCCTTTTTTCTAAACCAAGAGCTGGCACATGGGTTTCAAACTTGAATATAAAAAAAGAGAACCAAGATAGAATAATAAGCTGGTCCACCCTGGATTTTGCAATAACACGTTCAACGTTGCAATGAGCTACAGTTCGAAAATATGGAAATAATCGCGCAAGCCTTAATGAAGCAAGAGCAGTTTCCTAAAAGTCTAAAACACAATACCACACAGATAAAACAGCACTTCCCCAACATAAAACACTATTTAAATAGCAGGCATACCCTTTGGCATCATACTGGCTCAGTAGCCTCAGAATAATATTGCTTGGTAGATAAGGAGTCTGTTCTTTGTCATAGAAGTTCATGCCAATGAAATTCCCATTAAGATCGATCAGGGGTCCTCCAATCCCAGCCTAGAATATGAATTGACATGAAATGGTTATTTGTTTCAATATCTTATAGATGCTGTGTGAAATTACTCATATTATATTATGTAATTCTTTTTATACCGCTATAAGAGATCAACGAAATGTACCTTGGTTATCTTACAAGTTGAGATCTTAAGCTCTTCGCAGTCAAGTTTAGGTGGTGTTTGGATACCCTGATTAAAACTAGTAAGGTGACTAGAGACTAAAAACTTTTAGCCTCCTCCTCCCCTACTAGAACTAGCCTGACTAGTTTTAGTCCCTTTTAGTTCCCCCTGTTTAGAACTTTAGTCCTTAAAAGTGACTAAAATTAGTCTACTGAGTCTCTAGTCAGGGTATCCAAACACGTCCTTAGTCTTTCTGTGAGTCACAACCCCACGTGTGGCCATCAATTTGCCTGTTTTCCAGATACGCCCTATAGCTACTACCACATCCCGATAGGGTTTAATTTGCACCTCATTGTTAAATTTCACTGATTCATCACAGTGGAGATTTGCAAAGCTGACAACAGCAATATTATACTCCAAACTATACCATTGCAATGTCCCTATGGTGTTTTGATTATCTTGAAGGTAAACTTGAATCTGCAATGAATGACAACAAGATTTAACCAGCCTTTCAAATAAACAAGCAAAAGGAGTCCATAATTGCAGCACAAACCTCTACGTTACCAGCAATATCGTTTGTATCGGAAGTTGTAACCAAACTTGCTGAAGTTAGAACTCTCGTGGTTGATTCGTGGCAGCCTATAAGTATACCAGTGCAAGCAAAAAACCTTTTTCCTCCTACAAAAGTCATTATTGTGATCAAAGTAAGTGATGAAATACAAGTAACTATGTGGAAAATAGCTATCTTGTAACACTACAATCACCTTCGAACGAAGCAAGAGAGACAACACATTGCGATGCATCAAAAACAGCTTTCGGGAGATCATTCCCTATATCTTCAGCAAATTCCTCTTCAAAACCAAAAAGTAAACGCATGCCCCCTGGTTATAGAAATAGAGCAAAGCAGTTAGAACTGACTGTAAAAATGCGGAGGGAGGGAGAGACAGCAATATGGATAGCACTGAAGGCTCACCTTCAAGCATCTTTGGTAAGGGATAATTATAGTAATTTAGCTTTTGAACAAGAGAATCAGTGAATGCTGCAGCAAAAAGTTTATCGAAGTCATTATAACGGCCATGCAATACTAATGTGTAGAAAAATCGAAAGCTAATTATTCACCATCAGCTGGCAAGGGACGAAAATGAGGCATTTTTTCAATGTCACGCACGTATTCAGTATACTCTGTTGCAACAAGGTGAAGTGGTTACTGACCATGCATTAGTATGACCAATAAGTACCATTAAAAATAATGACAACTTGCATCATAAATCTAGTAGAAGTGAACAAGCTTTTGATTAACCTCTCTGAATCTTATTGCCACTCTTTCTCTTTGAGCCACCTAAAATAGAAACAAGGAGAGTGTGAGTGTATCCCGAAACAATTTACTAGTTAAAGGATCATTGTATGACACAAGTGTATTCTCTAGAATAGAGCTGTGTAAATACATGCCAAAAAGGACAGATAGCAGAACCAATAGCTCACATGTGATTTTCTGGGTTGGTGTATCAGTGCTGGTATTTTCCCTACTTTTGAGCTCTTCCTGCTGTGCATTTGCGAATGTTGTTGACCGATAATCCATCACTGACGTCCTCAATCTGACGCGCCGTTTCGCCGAATATGCTCACCTCCTCTAGCAGCGCCGTCCTCCAAAATCCGGCACTAAGGAAGCGTGGCAAGATCGCCTGAAACGGAACGGCGGCGATGCAGAGCGGGATTCAACGGTGATGGCGTTTCGTCTGGTGTAGGACGAGTCCGAGAGGATGGATCGAGCGGCGTCCAGATGGCGGCGGCGTAGGAAAACGAACCCTCAAATCGTCCTTTATCCACGCCCGCAGTCGCGTCGAACTGGGGAACGGGAAGACCTGCGCGAAGAAGATTCACGCTGGTACGCTCGTCGTTATTTTGCCGTCCGATATACTCCGTATACCAGCGTGGACGGATGGAAGTATTTACAAAACGAAACACGACACGAGGCCGTAATTAAACACATCATGAACATGACACGGAGGAGTGCTGGTAAGAAGATCACTGAATGAAGTTCTGTGTGATAGAATCACCACGCTTCCTTCCTTCGTGAACAATTAGAACCATCTTGCTTGTTTGCTTTATCAGGCAAAGGTGGATTGCTGTCCATCCAAAGACCAGTGCCCCTATGGTACAAACTGTATTACAGTTCAGAATCAGTCACCGGTGTGGCCTTAATTAGCCAGTGACGTCCTTGCAACTACTTTGCCGGAGTAGCAGTGCACGAGCGATGTAGGATGTCATTGGCACGAACTAGGCTAGCACGAACCGAGAGCCGAGAGGAAGCACTGGCGCACAGGTAAAAGCAGCGCACAAGGGTGACCAACTGTTCCCAAAGGCGTCAGCGATCCACCTTCGCGCGCGCGCTAAACCAGCCACCACGGCGCGGAGGCTGCTCCTCCGCCAAGCGATGCCGTTCCCGCCGCCGCCGCAGCCTCCACCTACGCCCCGGATGTCTGGGGTCGCCGGTGGGCGCCTCTTCGCCTCGCTCCCACCGCCGCCACCACTCCAGTCCCGGAGGTACCGCCCTCTTTTTCCTTCCATTAGTTCCTTTTCCTTGACTGATCTATGGTAGCTGTGGAGGTTAGCCGTTGGGAGCTGTGGTAGATTCCTGCGGAGGCATGGCTGACAAGCGAGATTTTTAGTAGCAGCTACGAAATACTGGACACCGGTGGTAGATTTCTCCACGGGACACAAGCTGTCAGTGAAAAATGGAGCATGCTTTTTTTAGATATCGTTGAGGCTTGCATTTTGACGCTCTAGTTTGATTGATGTCGTTGTTTTGTTGTGATTCACGGGTAGGAGATTTCTCTGAGCATGCATTGTACTGCCCCCGAGTGTCTGGAGTGTTTTGAGTTCTGATCTGAGTGTCTGGAATGTCTCGGGATTTCTCTCGTCCCCTAATTAGTGTGACTACAAACACGGCCTGAATAGGTTGATGGGATTGTGACAGGGCAGCTGGTTGATAGTTGAGTAAACTGTAGCGATTTGTGGACTTCGAATTCGTTGCTGATGCGATCTTCCTTCCACTGGATCAGTGTGGTTTATCCAGCTTCTTGCAATGTGCTGAACCTGAATATTTTGTTCAGCAAGGGGAATTTAACTGTGTCATTCCCGTTGTAAAAACACCTTGAAATTATTGTAGGAAGCTTCTCTCATGTTTGCTTACTGAGTCTTGTTATTTTCTCTTATGCCTTTTTTCTGAGCTTTTGTCCCTTCTTGGAGTGTATGTGCCTTGTTTGATACATCCCGCAACACTTGGAACATATTTTTCTTGCCAGTGAAGGAGATACTGGAAACAACATTTAAATATCCCATTTAGAACATATAATAATGTGCTCATAATTGGCTATTTGTTGAACATGTATGGTACTGGACCCATTCATAACATGGGCATCTTGGATGATGCATATTTCTGGATCAAATTTTGATGCAAAAAGCCATGGCATTAGGTGAACTATAATGCTGGACTTAGAAAGAGTACACTTCATGGCATTTATTATATTTGGTAACGGTTGTTCACCCTTTCTTGTAATTGTGATATTATGAATTAAGGAAGCGAAGACACTAATGCATGGGCTAATTTGTCACAGAGAGGCGCATATTTGGTACCTTTTGCCTGATGAGTTGAATGATGCCTCCCAACTGAAGATGTACATGGAGCTCCTTTCCCCTTATGAAAGAAAGAATGCTTTGTCAATGAATGGCGAAAAGTTGCAGAAAGGAGCTGTGTTGTCCCGTGCGTTGGTGCGAACCACCCTCTCGAGATGTATGAATTCATCATCTCTCTGTTGAACTTTATGGTGTATTTCATTTAAGTTTCTTGTCTTGTACAACCATCTAGTAAATTTAGTTATTTACTCTTGCCATTGGGGTTTCCTATATTCTGAAACAAACTAAAGATATTAGATTAATCAATGTATATTGGTTACTTGAGACCAACGGCATATAAAATTTTGCCCATGGTGACGGTTTAACCCTTTCTGCAATACTTATTGGACTGTATAGTTGTAGTTTGGTAAACCTGCATGTTCATTAGTACCTAGAAAACTATCCATGGAAAGTGATAATGAACATTGTTATGAAGGGATTGTGCTGTTTCATCTTTCATGCTTTAAATGCATGCAATCATTCCTGTACGTTTTGCTTCTATACAGGCAGATATCTTTCATTTGCGCGTTTATATGTCTTGTATATACATGCATATATATGTCATGACTATGACGAAATATCTCATATTCTTTTATTTGATCGTCAAATAAATGGGTCATACTAGTTGTATTTATTTATGATGGTTTGTATCTCATTCATATGCCAACTTTCCAAAAAAATGTGTCATTTATCATAGAATAGCAGCCTTGAAATATGAGAACGAGCATTCAACCTGCCTCATCAATGCTTTGGGCATGTTTCATAGTGTATTTTGGTACTTTATTATGAATAATATGTTCTCGTTCCTTGTTTTGTTCTATATAGCGCTGAACATATTTCCGTGGGATTTATTGATATGATTGCTCTAATTTGTGGACTAGACTAGACACAGAGTGGAAAATTGATCCAAGATCGTTTGAGTTTAAGAAAAACAAGTTTGGCAAACCTGAGGTAAGGTGTAACAAAGCTCTGGAATATTACCTTTTTTCTGCAATTAAAAACTGTATAAAGTTTTCTTCTTTTTGTTGCCGTATTTTATCAGATATTATGGCAATCAGATGATGTCAGGATGGAATGGCCTTTGCATTTCAATATTTCACACACATCTTCTTTGATTGCCTGTGGTATAACCATGGGTACTCCTGTATGTTCATGTTCACTGTTCCTATCAAAGTGAGCTAGCATTGTCCATAGATAAGTTGATGTGGAACTTATTTAATTGGTGTTGCTTGTTTCTCTACTATCTTAGATTGGCATTGACATTGAAGAGAAGAAAAGGAAGACTGTCAAGAGTATTTTATCTCTTGCTCGTCGTTATTTCACCCCTCCTGAAGTTGACTATCTGGCTAAAATTCCGGACCCTGAAGCTCAACAAAAGGAATTCATAAAACTATGGACTCTCAAAGTTAGTGATATCTCTTTTTTATGCAATTAATTGATTCTTTTCGTTACCATTCTTTAGGACATGATCTGTAAATGTTTTCTTGTGGTGCAAAGCTATAGATTCTAAACTGAATCAGTCGCCTACTACTTGAATCGTGCTCTGACTAACTAAATTGTCCTTTGCTGAAGTAGCACAAGTATTTAGTGCGATGATGTTGTGGTAAGTAACGTAAGTTATGAATTGTTGATGTGAGCTTTTGAATGGTTTGGATCGATCTAATTCAAGTAGATATGAGGGTCATATGGGTTGGGTGTGCATATGACGAACAACTCCTAGACAGATAAAGAAATCATTTATCAAGAATCTGTAACCTCCTCACTCACCTTTGATCTAATTCATTTAAATCTTATCTGATTCCTTGGTCACATTCCCGTATATAGCAGAGACAGACAAAAAATATTTTGTTAAATGATATTGCTTACATGGACTATTCAATTATCTAATATTATTTTCTTATGTTGTAGGAAGCGTACGTAAAGGCCCTTGGAAGAGGGTTTTCAGGTGCTCCTTTTAACAAGTTTTCAATCATGTTGGCAGCAAAAAATGGAATTCAAATTTCTGTGGTATGCGTTTTTCCTTATTTTCCGTTCTTTTCGTCTTCAATATGCGCCACATGTGGAGGGGCTCTCATAAACTATGTTATTGGCATAATCTTTCCTGGTTACGAATTGGTACAATGGAGTGAGTTTCTAGTGGGTTGAGGTGCTTCTCAAAGTGTCACATATACAGTTTTCCTTCTGCATCGTCCAATTATTATTGGGTGACTTCCAACGTGTAAGATACATGGGATTAAAACAGTATTGTCAAGTAAATCCATATTGTTTTGCATTTGGCCCAAAGTTGTCAGTCAAATTTGAGATGGCGGGGACTAGAATGATATTGGCAAGTGAATCTCTATTATTTGCATTGGGTCCAAAGGGATTTTAAACATACTTGTGTGCATTTATAGAACTGAGTTATTTGGGACTGATTGTCATCAAATTCCAGAGATGCAACTCAATGGGAAGCACCTGTTCTGATAGGCCTTTTCTTTTCCCACTATGACATGCCAGGTACCAAAACTATTCCAGGATTCCAACTCTAGTTGTGACAGTCTGTCCGAGAATTGGCATTTTGCACTTGCAGAGCTAAACAATTTCCATTACATGGCCGCGTGTATAGAGGATGACTCAAGAACTTCAGGTTTGCACTTTGTGTATTTCAGTTTGTAGGCAACATCTTTTTTGCCTTGTTCTTTCAGTAATTCATTGCCGATGCATGTTGTAGGTTCTGGGAGTGGCCAAGTACCGCCAGGATTGAAAGTTTGGAAGACCATTCCATTTGTAGAAGATACACTAGTTTCTGGAACAAAAGCTGTTAAACTTATCTGTTGATTAGTATCTGAAGATGAGCAAAGATCTATCCACGGCAGTTGGTAAGATTGCAAATAATTTCCTGAAAACATGAGAACGCGTTGCACGAAAATTGTTCTCGGACAAAGTTCAGAAACGTTCATCTGCTAACATGTACAACCATTATCTCTGCATACAGCTCCATGGCAGGAGGCATGACACCGTCCACGAAGGCCATCATCGTGCAGCCCCGGCATGGGCTGCTTCAGCAACGGATCTTCCTTCGGGAGCCCCACCGGCGCCCTGTTTCCTCTGGAGGTTATTTCTCCGGCGCTCGTGAGGCGCTCTGCATCCTGCTGCTGCTGGCGTTGCCGGTGCTGTTCTTGTTCAACGTTTGGTCGAAACCAGATGTAAATTAAACTGCAAAACATGGGATAGGAGGGTTGACGGAGCGCTGTACAGTTTACATGTTTTGTTCCTGAACTTCAAGTTTGACTCAACATTTACATAAAATGGCTGATGTTCATTTTTAAAATACATCTGATGCCCACTCCATCTTTTTATCTTAGTTTTACATAATCCACTTGCCCTGTCAATTGTATTGATACAGTCTTACACTCTTGCTAAATACAGTTCGGTTGCTAATTAATTGTGTTTGATCCTTCATTCTTAACTTTGAGTTTTTTCAATGTTCTGAGCGGAGTATGGAGCACATGGAACTGGGAAGGCAGTGTTTGAATCTTTCTTCTTGAAGCACTCGGAACTGTGAGAGTTTTTTAGCTGGAAACCTGCACTTAACTCGTTCATCAACTCTTGACATGTGCCCAGATGGCTTCCCTGGCTCTATACTGAAGATCCTCGGTCGTTATAGTTGTTCAGAGAGCTAGTACTCGTGCATAAGGATTAAAATATAGCAAACTTTTGAAGTTAATTTCGTTCGAATGTACTGCTAGTAGTGTCTCTAACTGTCAGCATGAAACTTTCGAGCAGTTTAGCTTCAGGAGTCAAGAGTACAACAACGTATAAACCGGGGGCAAGTACCGCCAGGATTGAAAGTTTGGAAGACCATTCCATTTGTAGAAGATACACTAGTTTCTGGAACAAAAGCTGTTAAACTTATCTGTTGATTAGTATCTGAAGATGAGCAAAGATCTATCCACGGCAGTTGGTAAGATTGCAAATAATTTCCTGAAAACATGAGAACGCGTTGCACGAAAATTGTTCTCGGACAAAGTTCAGAAACGTTCATCTGCTAACATGTACAACCATTATCTCTGCATACAGCTCCATGGCAGGAGGCATGACACCGTCCACGAAGGCCATCATCGTGCAGCCCCGGCATGGGCTGCTTCAGCAACGGATCTTCCTTCGGGAGCCCCACCGGCGCCCTGTTTCCTCTGGAGGTTATTTCTCCGGCGCTCGTGAGGCGCTCTGCATCCTGCTGCTGCTGGCGTTGCCGGTGCTGTTCTTGTTCAACGTTTGGTCGAAACCAGATGTAAATTAAACTGCAAAACATGGGATAGGAGGGTTGACGGAGCGCTGTACAGTTTACATGTTTTGTTCCTGAACTTCAAGTTTGACTCAACATTTACATAAAATGGCTGATGTTCATTTTTAAAATACATCTGATGCCCACTCCATCTTTTTATCTTAGTTTTACATAATCCACTTGCCCTGTCAATTGTATTGATACAGTCTTACACTCTTGCTAAATACAGTTCGGTTGCTAATTAATTGTGTTTGATCCTTCATTCTTAACTTTGAGTTTTTTCAATGTTCTGAGCGGAGTATGGAGCACATGGAACTGGGAAGGCAGTGTTTGAATCTTTCTTCTTGAAGCACTCGGAACTGTGAGAGTTTTTTAGCTGGAAACCTGCACTTAACTCGTTCATCAACTCTTGACATGTGCCCAGATGGCTTCCCTGGCTCTATACTGAAGATCCTCGGTCGTTATAGTTGTTCAGAGAGCTAGTACTCGTGCATAAGGATTAAAATATAGCAAACTTTTGAAGTTAATTTCGTTCGAATGTACTGCTAGTAGTGTCTCTAACTGTCAGCATGAAACTTTCGAGCAGTTTAGCTTCAGGAGTCAAGAGTACAACAACGTATAAACCGGGGGCGGTCAGCGATGCCAATCGCGCAAGTTACGGTGTGTTTCTACCATTCTCTCGTGGTCAGGAAGCAACAGCGAGTGCTGCATGGCTGCATCGGAGACGGAAAGCAACGGCGAGTACTTTTGCAGAGGAATTCCTAACTGATGTAACGGAATTACATCAACGGCGAGTGCTAGGAGGTGGATCTCTGACTCTGCTGCCGTCCACCGGAGACCGCGCCGGCCCACCGGTAAATGTGGGAATCCGGTGGTCTGACCAAGCAGCTAAGCAAAGATGTTCGCCGGAAGCGGTCTGGGGGAAGGAGATGAAGGCCGCTCGCGAGGGGCCACGCCGCCTTTCCCTGCAATATCGCGACTCTGTTCGATGCGGCGGAGAAGCGGAGCGCAGAGCCTGTACTAGGGTTTCGGAGGCGGATGGTGCCTCGTGATTGGGCGGAAAAGGATGAAATGGAGGACATCGACGGCGGCCGCCGGCGAACGGGCGGGGGGGGGGGC
>LAPY01001362.1:60541-74569 GCA_000970635.1 Eragrostis tef
GGTTCCGACTGCCGCACAAATCTAGCAGCCCGTGAAAATAGGCACTTCTACGTACGGGCATCGGAGACGAAGAGTCCTCAGCAAACAAACTAGTAACGATAATGGGCCTACAATAATGAGACCAGGTTCCTTGTGACTCCAGCTCCCAGCAACAACAACAAAATTCTTCTGACTCGGATACAAATGTGCTAATCAAAATGTTTAGATGTTCGAAGGATTGCAATGGTCTAAATCCAAAACATTTCTTACCGGCAAATATGGCCTTAGTTCAGTTCAAAGAAAAATGTTGGTGTGACATGTGAATATACACGATAAAGCAGTATCAAATGTGACCTTATTCAGCTTGCGAATCCAAAACAGATGAAATCATCATATAATCTCTCTAATTTTAAGACATATGAATATACATGATAAGGTACTATATTGAGTAGTATATTCCCTTTTCTAAAAACAAAAAGCACTATTTTTAGTGCAAATCATGGTGGAAGAAGAAGAAGAAACTACACAGCTACAGTTTTGTCTTTTTTCATTCTCTTTCTTCAAAATTTGTTATTTTTGTATCTTTTAGTAGAGGTTGAATTTGGATCTCAAATTTTGTGTGCATGTTTTCCACCATGTCCTCTACATGTGTGCCAAGTTTCATAATTTTTTAAAACTTCTAAATAGGTTTTTCAAGAGGGTTTTCACGATTCCACCGAATAGGTGGTTTGCACTGAATATTTTCCTTGCCATAACATGGATGCACAAAGTCAAATCCATCGAAGGATCTAATGCGGAGTACATAAGATGAGGCACCGCCCGTCACACCCTGGGAATTGGTTTCGCCCATGAGCAAGCACATAAATAATAAATATAGATTAGCAAGCATAGACATGAGAGGACACAGTAGATGAGCAACTCCATAATATAGAATATAGATAACCAAGCACAGGCATGAGTTCACTACTTACGCAGGAAATTAGAGTAAACACATGACATAGGTTGGACAGTACTACGTA
Organism: Eragrostis tef; assembly: GCA_000970635.1. Classification (NCBI taxonomy): domain Eukaryota; kingdom Viridiplantae; phylum Streptophyta; class Magnoliopsida; order Poales; family Poaceae; genus Eragrostis; species Eragrostis tef. Next base: position 61,540 of record LAPY01001362.1, read on the forward strand.
CTTGCACGCAGGCAATTAAACAGATAACCGCAGCAGGGTTTCAGCCAGATTACATAAACACAGAGATTTCTTGACAGAGTAGACTGCCAGCTCAATTGTAGAGCTGACCAGATCGGACCGGCTTCTAGGTGCCACTGAAACGAAGGTTGGGGAATAATTACTTTCGAAGTAGCTGGGGGGGGGGGGGGGGGGGGGGGGGGAGGAGAGCAGCATGCTCCTTGAAACCCTCGACTGCCTTGCGCGCGGAGTCGTTCAGTTCCCTGGCCTCTTCGGCGCCGAACGGGTAGTAGGGGATCATATCCTCCGTGATGTAGATCCTCGAGTAATCCTGCTCCAGTACCTTCCTGCAGAAGGCGACCTGCTTCTCCGTCACCCGCTTGATGAACGCCGCGTCATCCTCAGCAATGACCTCCACTGCCCCCGGATTCGTCGACTTCTCCTGATCCTTCGGCATGTCGAGCTCCTTGAACTGTCACCGTCCTCCTTGCCCGAACGGCCCACCACCGCGACGGACAACCGCTTGATCGGAGAGGCCCCTCTCTCGATCGATGGATGTGGCGCGGCAAACTTTGATTATCAATGATCGGGGAGGGTCCCTGCCTGGTTATATAACTGTCCAGACACACTAACCGCCTCTATGAACCGCCTCCGAGCCGAAGATGTGGCGGGAATTTTCGCCGCACAAACCAAACCTAGCAGACCGTGGTAATCGGCCCATGTACGTATTGGGCATCAGAGACGAGTTACGATAATGGGCCTACAATGAGACCAGGAATGAGGCCGCAAAGTCTGCTAACCGTCAAATCTTTCCCTCAAAAAAAAAAAAAGCTAACCGTCAAATCTGACAAATCGCGCCGCACGCCAGTTCGCTCGGAATCCTCTCCGCACGAGGCAGAGCGCGCGCACGTGCTCCCCCTCCCCTTCCCTCCCCTCCCCCCGCCCTTCCCAGAATGCGCGGCCGCCACCTCCTAAACCCCATCCCCTTCCTCCTCCTCACCCCTAAACCCCCCTCCCGAGCCCTCGCCTTCCGCGCCCGCGCCGCTTCCCGCGCGCCCGCCCCGGCGGCGCCGCGCCGCGCGGCGCCCTTGGCCGAGCCCGACGTCGGCATCTCCCGCTTCGCCTCCCCCACGCCGGGCTTCCGCGGCGCGCTCAAGCAGCGGTACTCCGACTTCATCGTCCACGAGGTCGCCCGCGACGGCGCCCTCGTCCGCCTCACCTCCTTCGATCTCCCCGACGACGGCGAGGTACAGTTCTCCTAGTCCTCCCCCTCTGCTCCCTCCCGCACTGTAGGATTCTGCGGCGGCTCCTGACATCGTTTCAGCTGGCATTGCAGAGTGGAGATAATAATGCGGAGGAAGGCGACGCCGACGCGGACCACTCGCGGGCTCTGGAGTCGTTCCGGCTGCTCTGCGGCGACGCGGATTGTGACGCGCTGAGGGTGTTTCTGGAGAAGGTCTCAGAGGGAGCCGATGGGGATGTCTCGCCGATCATCCTCTCCGCTGACGCCGATAAGGCTCACCGCTCGGTGCGTTTGGTTCTCACTTCTCACTTTCACCATTTCGTTTGTTTCCTGGATGATTAGCGATTATCTGTTGAACATTGTGTTAGGAAGTGCACGACTTCTTCAAGAGGAACTTCAAGTTTCTGATCACGGATACAGTTGATCACAGTGATGGGATTCAGAAGTGCATTAGGGTGCGGCTGGGGTCAGGGGCACGCGGTGGGAGGGGGAGGATCAGAAGGGACATAGATGGTTCAGGTTGGAGAGATGATAGGCCCTTTGATAGTAGAGGCTCTACATCCTGGCCTTATCACCTGGGAAAGTTTCTAAGGTGATTGCGTTTCTATTAAACATTCACAGATGTTTCCAGTGAATTTCATTGTATGACCTGTTTACATCAGAAGCATTGGCATGCCCATTTGATTTACAGTCATATAATTCGTTTCATGTATTTGCCAATAAGCAACACAACCAATATGTACAGATTTCACCTCTATAAGGAGAACAAGGACACACAAGAGGCATTAGGAGTTATAGGAAAGATGCTAGGGGTCCAGGTAGTTGTCATATTCTTTCCCTCTTTTTAATCAAATTACATTGCAACTTGCCTCTTTTGAGTTGCAGAATTCATCATCTCTCCTGCTGATTGATAGTGACCTTTTCACAGCCCAGATCATTTGGGTTCGCAGGGACAAAGGATAAACGTGCTGTTACAACCCAACAGGTTCGCTCTTATACTTTATAAAGTAATGCCTGATGTGAAGCTCATTTACACCCTGAGTTGTTGTATCGGTTTGGACGATCAGGTACTGATTAAGTATCCAAGTGAACTTAATCAGTAAAAAGGTTCATGTCATTGGCAGTGCAGCCAAAAGAATGAAGCATGCTGTAGTTTCATATGAAGCAATGTTGCATATATATCTTCACAATGAGTAAGCAGATACCCTGTCTTTGATCAGGTGACGCTTTTCAAGGTACATGCAAATAGGTTGGCCGCTCTTAATAGCAGACTCGCGGGTATCAGAGTTGGAGACTTTAGGTAACAGGTCAAGCTTATGAATCTCGAGCCCCTTCACTGACTAGAAGCACTGACAACTTATTAACTGCTAATCATTTCTCTAGTTATGTAAAGGAGGGTCTTGTTCTTGGTCAACTCAGAGGGAATCGATTTGCAATCACTTTGAGGTGGGTATACTCCTTGCCATGGACACTGTCATGCTGGTGCTGGTGGTATGGCAATTCACAAGTATGACCTTAGTGAATTTGTTTTTCCTTTGCCAAAGTTTATGCTGCACATGGACTGTTCGATTGTCAAACATGTCACTAAACAATTTTTCTAATGCAGAGCTCTGCTGTCCCATAACTAATTATCGCAATCAAAATGATATGCTTGTTGGGCTATACTTTTAAATAGTGTTTTAGCTAAGGAATTGTAAAATTTTGGCCATCAATTTGTTCAATGATATTTCGTTCACACACTTATGTCATGGCTTTTTTACCTTGTAATTAAAGTGAATGAAGAAATTCATGCCTCCCATTCTATTATTTCTTTCTAGGAATGTTGCTGCAGAATCGGATGATGTGATAAAGGCGGCTGTTGATAGTCTAAACAAAAATGGATTCATCAATTACTATGGTTTACAGGTATGAGAACCATAGTTTTTCTGTTCTTCCTTGTGTCGAGTTAAAATTTTCTCTGTTATTTTGTAATAAGAAAGATGTGTAATCCATCATTTTTTATTATTCTTTTTTTAACACATTTTTTGTCTGTTATCTTGCAACTCATAATTTGTTGCATTCGTTGTGTTTGGTAGCGCTTTGGTAGTGGCTCAATACCTACCCACCTTGTTGGTGCTTCTTTGCTTAGAGGAGAGTGGAGACATGCTGTTCACTTGATTCTCGGTAGAAAGGTAGCTACTCATTTCCTCTATTATAAATAACTAAATTTATATTAAATGTGAAATGTCTAACTCACTTTTACTTATGAATCTCGAGCCCCTTCACTGACTAGAAGCACTGACAACTTATTAACTGCTAATCATTTCTCTAGTTATGTAAAGGAGGGTCTTGTTCTTGGTCAACTCAGAGGGAATCGATTTGCAATCACTTTGAGGTGGGTATACTCCTTGCCATGGACACTGTCATGCTGGTGCTGGTGGTATGGCAATTCACAAGTATGACCTTAGTGAATTTGTTTTTCCTTTGCCAAAGTTTATGCTGCACATGGACTGTTCGATTGTCAAACATGTCACTAAACAATTTTTCTAATGCAGAGCTCTGCTGTCCCATAACTAATTATCGCAATCAAAATGATATGCTTGTTGGGCTATACTTTTAAATAGTGTTTTAGCTAAGGAATTGTAAAATTTTGGCCATCAATTTGTTCAATGATATTTCGTTCACACACTTATGTCATGGCTTTTTTACCTTGTAATTAAAGTGAATGAAGAAATTCATGCCTCCCATTCTATTATTTCTTTCTAGGAATGTTGCTGCAGAATCGGATGATGTGATAAAGGCGGCTGTTGATAGTCTAAACAAAAATGGATTCATCAATTACTATGGTTTACAGGTATGAGAACCATAGTTTTTCTGTTCTTCCTTGTGTCGAGTTAAAATTTTCTCTGTTATTTTGTAATAAGAAAGATGTGTAATCCATCATTTTTTATTATTCTTTTTTTAACACATTTTTTGTCTGTTATCTTGCAACTCATAATTTGTTGCATTCGTTGTGTTTGGTAGCGCTTTGGTAGTGGCTCAATACCTACCCACCTTGTTGGTGCTTCTTTGCTTAGAGGAGAGTGGAGACATGCTGTTCACTTGATTCTCGGTAGAAAGGTAGCTATTCATTTCCACTATTATAAATAACTTAATTTATATTAAATGTGAATATGTCTAACTCAATTTTACTTCAAAGAATTTAATCCAGTAATGATGTGCAGGAACATTATAAAGGACATGGCGATATAGATGCAGCACTTAAGGGAATTCCTCGACATTTCATAGTGGAGAGAGCTATTGTATGTTTATTCTTTTTCCAAACCTACAGGCTACATGTAACTACATGCAAATAAACTCATTGACCTTTTCCTTCCTGGCACATTTACTGCATATTTCTGGGATACATGGAATTTGGTTGGTTCTAGGCTCTTGGTGCTTATGCAGTCCACTAATAGAAAGATGTATGTTTCTTACCTGCCACAAGTACATTTCATAGTGGAGAGAGCTATTGTAGGTTCACTTATTCTTGTTCCAGACCTGCATGCAACTACATACGAATAAATTCATTTTGCTATTAAACTAGGAGGCTGGGAGAGGTAAATCAGGCTGTATTTCATTCAGAGTGTTTAGATTTGCTGCACTATTTGTAAACCTGGTAGGCTAGCCATATGCTTTAAACTATAGAATAAATTTTATAAAAATGTGTTTATGGTGTTTTTAGTCTTGCAACAACTTTGCGTACATGGTTTCAGAAACTACACAAAATTTGCATACTTTATCACGAAACTGCACGGTTAAGCGTACACTGCCATTGTGATAAAACAATAAAAAAATGTGCTATGCTGTGATAAATCATAAAATATACTGTACAAAGTATGTTTAGTTTTGTGTTATGTGTAGTTTCTAAGAAATATGTGAGAAAAAGTATGTTTAGGCAGCTCTAAGCACTAGGCACATCATGCAGACTCCAATGCCCAGTACTTCAAAACATTGGATGGCACATATTTATATATGTTCCATGCTCCAGAATGTTGGTGGTACCATGTAATATAGGAAACTTACCAATTTATATTGTAAGAGGTTATAAATCAGAACCTTTCTGCCCTGCTAAGTTGAGCTTGAATTTTGCACATGTTCCAAATATTTTATATTCTTATTGCATGTTATCAATCATATTCAAAGCGTATAAATGTGGGGCCTTTAGAATTGTGCTTTCTTTCATCCCAGCTTCAGCGCTTAAAGAAGTTCCCTGGCAACTATTTACAAGCACTGATGGCTATACCTCGGACATTGAGACTGATGTATGTTCTTATCATAACTTTGCTCTAGAGTCTATACTTCATTTTTTTTGTACTGCTAATTAGTAGGTTAGAATGTTCTATTGTCTTTAAGAAATAATATGCATAGTCTTTTGTTGGAATAGATTGATGCATTGTTTTGTATATACCGTGTGATTACTCAAATGCAAACATGCTATGCAGGTATGTACATAGTTACCAGAGCTACCTGTGGAACCATGCCGCTAGTATGAGAGTTGAAAAGTTCGGTAAGTGTACTTGTGCATGATATCCTGCTCCACTAGTTCAGGTTGTTGTTTTAAAGCTAAGCTTTGGCTTTCCAGGGAACAGTATATTCTCTTGTTCTGTACTCCCTCCATCCTTTAATTGATGTTGTTAGGACAGGATTTTTAGTGCATATTTGAACTAAAAACTTTGTCCTAACGTCATCATTTAAAGAATAGAGGGAGTATGTGCTAATAGCTGAACTCACAGGTATTTCACGAGTTGTAGAAGGTGACTTGGTTTACAAGAAGGGGTGCCCTCTTGGAGAAGTAACTGCGACCGATACTTTAGTTGATGATGATGGCCATTCCAATTCACCTGAAGTGGAGATATCATGTGAAACACTACCTGAAGAAGTGATCCAGTCTGTGAAGGTTTTACAGACAAACATTATAGTCCTATACAGATAAAACTTTTGCATAGCACTGCTTTAATGGAATTCTCAATCATACATTTATCTTGTAGATAGTTGATTCTGAAGATGTGTTGAAGGCAGTCTACGGTTTTGAGGATGTTGTGCTCCCTTTGCCTGGGTGAGGAGCCCTTGCTGTATGCTGCCACACAATCATACATATGGGATTCGAGTTAATGGTTAGCTTTTCGATTTGCAGTTCAGAAACATTGCTTCCTAGGAATGAAATTGCCGGAATTTACCATGAAATAGCCAAAAAGGTAATGATTTTTTCTGTCATGATTTTTGTAGTTATTTCAGAGGTTTATTGAAGGATTGTTTTATATTGGTGAAGATGTTGTAAAAAGCATATTAGGCTTTTTTATGCCCCGAAAAGAAATTTGCATTAAAAAAAGGTTGGGTGTCTACACATTTTATTGAAGTTATGCTATATCAATAATTTCTTCTCTGTTGATTGCCGTAATGCTTATATCAATTTTGTGACCCAGGATGGCATTAGCCTGATAGAGAGCGTCCATGGTGTCAAGTAAGTCACTCTGTCCCAAAATGTTGTTAACTAACTACTTATTTGAACAACATGAGTTGCCTGTGATCGTACAGTGCCATCAGGGTGGGAACTGGGATACACATAATGGAAAATGGGGAACTTAAATATGACTTTTATCCATGCAAATTGCATACATGGTGCCTTGCTTATTGGGCACACAACATTTCTAGTTTCTTACAGAAAATATACTTTTAGGTCAGCGGAGCAAGTTATTATCTTTCACACATTTTCTTGGTTGTCATTTGTTAGGGACTTCTCGATTACAAGCATGAAAGGAGGTTATCGTCGGGTACTTGAAAGACCTGTTGATTTTGAATGGTATGGACAATGCAAACAAATTGTACCGATCTGTTCAATGAATTGATTTGAGTCATGCATTTTGATTGTTTAAGTTTCCTTGAAATTTTAGTTTGCTTATTTCATTGTGAGTTTCGATGAACGGCTCAAGCTATTTGTATACGTACTCATGTTGGATATTTGTGGCATTCAATTAAATTTATTTTCTTAATGAATGCAGGGACCTAATGGCATACACAGATGACAATGTGTCTTTAGTAAAAACTGATTTGGATGTTCTATCCAAGATCCAACCATCAGAAGGAGATGAGCTGTTATCTGATGGGACTTGGAGTTATTCATCGGGCGATTCTCGATGTGAAGTTTCATTGGACGCATCTGGACGAACCACTGAAGCAAGCTCAGTAGAAGCCAAACCTGCCGGCATCCCTGATCTGTTACCAGAGAAGTTGGCTGTAAAAATAGAATTTACGCTGCCAGCATCATCTTATGCTACAATGGCCATCAGGGAGTTGACAAAGACTTCAACTTCGGTAATTCCCTGATCTTTACCTTTATATGGATTTCAAAATACTTAAATTGTTTTGGCTACTCCTTTACTGAATCTTTTGGTTCCCCAGTCATACCATTGGGGCTACCCGGCTACCAAGGTCACATGATTTTTTCAGTGCATCTTATGCAACGCATCTCTTCTGATGGGCTGTCGCTAAACCATTTGTTTCTTCAGACTGCACTCCAAATGCTTGGACATCCTTCCCCATTCTTTCTTGTACATGTTGCTCATAATGTCGTTTTTCCTTTGCTGTGAACACGTTGCTTGCCAGAAAACATTGAACTTCTGAACCAGTGAACCTTGTTCTGACATGCATTCTTCTTGACAGCTGATCTCTATTTTAACAACCCACAAGACGTATGCTTAACAGGTATGTTACGTGAATGAAAATTGCCTCACTATTCAAGTAATTTGCTTTGGCCTTAAGTTCACGTTATGGTTTTAGGAGTTTGTTTCTGTGCTTGCAGGATGATCTTCCGACTCCACATCCTGTCATGGGTTTCTGAGTTTCGAAGATTCCTCCAGTTATGCATTGCTTTGGGAGGAAGACCGCTCCGAAGGACACGCCGACACGGCGGTCTCATCTATGCTGGTCCGTGGTGTCGGGTTTAAGCGCCAGAGCGCGCGACACAGCGATCGCCACCGCGTCCACCGCGTCGTTTTGACCGCTGAACGGGAACGGCATGCAAACTAGTCTCTCCCAGCGGCCTTGGCGCGTTGCACATTTGCTACCGTCAATGTGGAAACATCAGTGTCCTTGTTGTGAGGTTATTCTGCAGCCGGCGTTGCACACCGCACAGGGCCACGGGCTAATTGACCCCTCTTTTGGCAATAATCCTTCGGACCACAATGCTGCTCTGGAATACATGTTAGGTTGATCTCCACCTCAGTCAGCCCAAAGGCTGTCTGGGCCTTGACCTCGTCCCTGTCGCGCAGCCCTATAAGAGGAGGTGGGGACCAGAACGCGCACTATGAGGTTCGTCGCCCTACAGTAACCACCCATCTCCAACCCTAGTCCGATCGAGAGGGCGGGCTGCCAGTGACGGAAAGTGCTACCACCAGCAACTTCGCCGTCGATCTCTACACCGAGCTCCCACCGTTCGCCATCAAGACTGGAGCTCACCGCCGCCTGGACGTCACACCGCCGCCATCCAGCACCGGCAATGGCACCATGAGGTCAAGGTATGACCAGTTTCAGTTAACTACCCACTCGATCTACTCCTAGATGATCCACAGAATTTTAACAATGGTATCAAGAGCCGGATCTAGTGAGTAGTTTGAGTTTGGGGAAGAACAGAAAAAGAAAAGAACTCGCGTGACCGAGCAGTGCGCCGGCGAGTGCCGCCACCGGCGCACGCATTGGTTAGATCTGAGGAAAGGAAACCTGACGTTGTGCAGGAAAGAAAAGAAAACAGAAAGGATTCATCTCGAATCGAAGAACCAAAAAGAAAAGAAAATGGATCGAACCCTAACCCTAGAACCCAGATTAAAGAAATGGACGTCGAGGAAGGACTCGCCTGGATCGTTCAGCGCCGTCAATCACCGCAGAGCGCGGGTAGCAGAACGCGCCGTCGCGCGCAAAGAAGAATAGATCAGATCTCGAGTTGCCGCCCGTCGCTCTCGCGTCCGGCCACTCGACGGCGGCACGCTCACCCTCGGGTGGACGCGCGCGCCGGCGAGGGGACGTGCGGCGGCGCCGCCGTCTTCTTTGCTCCGGCCGCCGCCGTCGTGGATTCTCATGTCGCGCGCGCCGGTGTGGAGAAGAGAAAGAAAGAAAAGGGGGCGCCGGCGTGAACTCGTGGCGGTGCCGTCGTCTTCCCCGGCCACGGCGAGCGGTCAACGCCGGGGTCGCACGCGCTGCCGCCACCGCAGGGCTGCTGCCCAGGACAGAGAAAGGAAATGAAGCCTAGGGTTTTGGGGGAAGGACGGCGTGGCCGGTTTTTTGTTCGAGCGAAATCGCCGGTCGGCCGTCCGATCAAGAATCAACGAGTGAGATCAGTCGATGGCCAACGGTTCGGATGGTGGCCCAGGTGGGATGGTGCGGCTGCTGAAAGCCAGGCCGATTTGGCGGCCCAGCTGTTGGCTGTCGGGCCCCGGGCCCGGAAGTGCCGCTCCAAGAGCAGACCGGAGCGAGCTGGGCCGAACGGCTAATGGGCGGACGTGCCCACTGAGTGCACGGGCCGTCGCATCCGTGTTGTGCCGCGCGCTCACAGGACGTGTAGATCGCGTGCAAGCCGGGCCGAGCTGTTAGCGACCGGGCCGAGAAGAGCATTTTCGGCCGCACTTTGCACAGTAAGTCCAAGTTTGTTCTTATTCTTTTCAGAAGCATATATTTGATGAATTTTGTACAATGTTGATCTCTATTCAATTTGAACCAAAGAGATAATTGTTTAGAGAGTAGAAAAGTGACAATATTGCTTCTGATTAAGTTTTATAGAGTATCACCCATAGTTTTGTTACAAGATGTTTTATAATCTCCTCTTAATTTTGAACCAAAGGGATAAATTATTTGGAGATTAGAAGAGTTTAAAAGGATGCTTATGAATAAGTTCTTCATTCACGTTTTCCGCTGTTGCATAAAGATTATCGAGTTTAAATGAGATTTTTCCTATGGGTGAAAGATATCATTGAGTTTAAAGATTAGAAAGTTTCCAAAGGAACAGTTTACAGTGATATTGTTTATGCATAGATGAATAGTTTCCGCTGCAAAGTAAAAGATTCTTCTTTAATTTACTTAGAGGAGTATAAAGATATTTGTTTAGATTTAATTATGGTATTGTTATTTTCTGACCAAAGTTGATGATAACAATACTATAATTTCATGAGTTTTAATGTTTGAAGATATATTCTTCGATTAATTTTGCATCATTGTGATCATTTTTTCGTAGAACAGATAAAGATCAAGAATTGCTCTTGAATTAGATAAATGTATTTTTCACGCTTCCGCTACATTGATGTTGATTATCTTCTTATTAAATTCGAACCAAAGGGAGAATTTAATTTTAAGAGCAATGTTTAACAGATGATTGAGATTTTCTATATGTTATTTCCATTTCTGCCCAAAGGTGATGTGGAATTAATGTAGAAAGGATGATGTCTTATTCTATTTTCTGCCCAAAGGTGATATAGAATAGAACATTATGTTTACAAAGTTTAATTGTTTGTTTTGTTTAATATTTTCTCAGACAAAAGATCTTCATGCTTTCATTCTTGAAGGCAGAAAAGAGACAGACCGGGTACTTATGACCCAGAAGAATGAGAGACTATGTTCTCTAAAAATATAGCTTCAAAAGAAAAGAATTCTCAGATATTAATCCAAGAAAGAGATAGATCATTGAGAGTCTCGCTTGACTAACGTCTTTCGTCTACTCTCTATGAAGAAGTTTTTATTGCAATTTCGATCATTTTGAGATGTAACAAGCAACATGCATGTTTAATTTGACCAAAGTCATGTTAATCATGTGTGTCAAAGAATATTCAGATTTATTTCTGAATTTGATGATCGAATATACAGAATAGAGCTAATTCTGACATTCAGATCCTTTCAGGGAATTACCCGCATGGCGGGAAAAGTCTGAGAAAATACCCGCATTGCGGGGTAAAGTTGGCATAGTATTTATGTCAGAATTGTCCTGTATGGCAGGAAAAAAATTTAATGAACCACGTGCTTTTAAAGCATCCCACTATGAGAGGAAGGTATGGAGTAGCTCTTATGCTATTCTAGTATCGGCCGTGCACTTTTATGTGTCATAGTCATTTAGTACTCAATGAGTCTAAAGAGAATAAAAGATCATAGACGTACCTAAAGATAAGAATGACATGCAATAGTGACTTGCGAAAGTACTATTGATAAAAAACTTTGTTGAGTTTTGAAATGAAATGAGGAAAAAGTACTCCCATACGAGTTAAGAAATAACTTCATTTCGCATGAAGTAATCAGATGAATGAAATAGATAATCTAGGTTTCCTCATTCATAAAGAGTTACAGAATAGTTTTCGAAATTGTGGTAGAAAAGTTCATGCCACATTTCGAGGGGGAGAGAAATGAAAGACAATTAAGAAAGATACTCTCCTGCAGTTCAGATAATCTAAAGACAATTAAGAGAGAAATGATCTATAAAATGTGATCGTCAGGGAGTACGACGGTCATAATATTGATACCCCTAAAGTAAAAAGAGATAGCTACATTCCTGGATCTTTAATAAGTTCTGGTAGGAAGATAGCACAGTTACATATTGTCATATGAGTAAAGACTTAACAGAATAAACCCATATATAGAAAGTTTTATAGATACGCTGTTTTTAGAAAAAATGGAGTAATCTGGGGGAGCATTGTATGCAGCCACCTCAGACTTAAATAGAACATGTTGTATCTGAGAGAGCATGTTGTATGACTTATGCAACACTGGTTGTTAGCTCTATAAGAAAGAATATAGAATCTATTGCCATTGAGCAATAAAAGAGAAGTAGGACTTTGTGTCCACTTCAATTTGACTCAAGAATGCAAAGAAGGATCTTGTTATATACAAGAGAGTATAGAATAAGTTGTCTATGGGGAATAAAAGAGCAAACAACACCTCACATGAAAGAAGTACCAATAGTTAAAGACCCTGAAGGTCTCAAAGAATAATAAAATCAGTCATTTCTGATTACCATAGGTATTTATGTCAGAATTGTCCTGTATGGCAGGAAAAAAATTTAATGAACCACGTGCTTTTAAAGCATCCCACTATGAGAGGAAGGTATGGAGTAGCTCTTATGCTATTCTAGTATCGGCCGTGCACTTTTATGTGTCATAGTCATTTAGTACTCAATGAGTCTAAAGAGAATAAAAGATCATAGACGTACCTAAAGATAAGAATGACATGCAATAGTGACTTGCGAAAGTACTATTGATAAAAAACTTTGTTGAGTTTTGAAATGAAATGAGGAAAAAGTACTCCCCATACGAGTTAAGAAATAACTTCATTTCGTAGATAATCTAGGTTTCCTCATTCATAAAGAGTTACAGAATAGTTTTTAAAATTGTGGTAGAAAAGTTCATGCCACATTTCGAGGGAGAGAGAAATGAAAGACAATTAAGAAAGATACTCTCCTGCAGTTCAGATAATCTAAAGACAATTAAGAGAGAAATGATCTATAAAATGTGATCGTTAGGGGACGGTCAAAATATTGGTACCCCTAAAGTAAAAAGAGATAGCTACATTCCTGGATCTTTAATAAGTTCTGGTAGGAAGATAGCACAGTTACATATTGTCATATGAGTAAAGACTTAACAGAATAAACCCATATATAGAAAGTTTTATAGATACGCTGTTTTTAGAAAAAATGGAGTAATCTGGGGGAGCATTGTATGCAGCCACCTCAGACTTAAATAGAACATGTTGTATCTGGGGGAGCATGTTGTATGGCTCATACAACACTGGTTGTTAGCTCTA
>LAPY01001362.1:76702-99173 GCA_000970635.1 Eragrostis tef
GGGATGCCCAGCCCAAGAGAGCTGGTGGGCCCCTGTCGCGCAGCCCTATAAGAGGTGGTGGGGACCAGAACACACACTACGAGGTTCATCGCCCTACAGTAACCACCCCATCTTCAACCCTAGTCCGATCGAGAGGGCGGGCTGCTAGCGACGGGAAGCGCTACCACCAGCAACTTCGCCATCGATCTCTACACCGAGCTCCCACCGTTCGCCATCAAGACTGGAGCTCACCGCCGCCTGGACGTCACACCGCCGCCGTCCAGCACCGGCAATGGCACCATGAGGTCAAGGTATGACCAGTTTCAGTTAACTACCCACTCGATCTACTCCTAGATGATCCACAGAATTTTAACAATACAAAGACAAATCATGTAAGATCGAGCGATACAACTACAATGGCAGAAAGTGAGACACTTTTAATCGAAGTCTGGTTGTAACTTTGTCAGAAAATCGATTAAAACATCTCCTCAGTGCCTAAAGCATCTATTCCTTCCCCTGAAGGAAATGTCCTAAATTTTCTTAACCTCCCATCTGTGTTCTCTTTAAACACCCTTTGCTCTGTGATGGGTGTCTAATTACGCTTGTTTAATGTCAGTGGTTTCTGACTTAGGCCCTGTTCGTTTTCTTTAGATCTAAATTTTAAAAGGCTCTAAATAAAAAAATCTATTACTAAATAAAGTTTAATGACAAAACTTTTTTACAGATGGGTACATCTTTACAAGACGAATCTAATGAGTCTAATTAATCTATGTTTTGCCACAGTAATGCTACAGTAACCATCGTCTAATTACAGCTTAACTACCCTCGTTAGATTCGTCTTGCGAATTAGACCATGGGTTCTACAGTTAGTTTTATAATTAAACTTTATTTAATACTCTTAAATGACAAGATTCTTTTTTTTAGACCTCTCTAAACTTTAGACCCTATGAACCGAACACCCCTTTAGTAACCAATAACCATTGTTTCGTGCCTGCTCCTGTTTTAAGATGTACAGTATTATTATCGAGTCTGCTATTCCTTATCCCCATCAACTCGGTCCTCAACGTTTATCTCTTGTAGTACGGTCCGTGCCTCTATGCTTAGGCGATGGACCAATATACAACTACAAGAATTATCTAGTAAACTCCGCGACCCAAGTTGTGACGTGGACAGACTGTTTGATAATTCTGCTTATTACCAGAGAGAAATTGAGCCAACGAATATCGGCGCTCTTGCGCCCAACGATAATGACATGTTGATAAGTATACTGGCGTCATTTGAACAAAACACAAGTCAATATCAATATCTTTCTCGTCCTACAAAGTATCGAGGTCACTATCAATGCCTCTGAAAAGGACAAAAAGGAGGAAAAAAAACCAAAAAAGATCGGACGAATTTGCAGAGACCGGGTCTCAGTGATGCCGAGACATGCCATCTCCTGAATTCCATGTGCGGCACATGGAATCATTTCGATGGCGTCACTTCCGAAATCGCCGCTGCTTTGCCGACTCGAGCCCCGCTTTGGACGGCGGTGATACGCTCACGTCCCTCTCAGCACAGAATCTGAGAGCACTCACCAGTGAGATACGCGCATGCACGAAACGTAGCGTTGCGTTGTGTCAGGCCGGCGACCGTCCCCGAAAAAGCATATGCGGCTTTATTCATTCAGGACGGCAAAGTGGCTAGCAGAAATGGCAACCACCTTTAAAAATCGGAAATGGTGCTCAATGGCGAGGCGCGAGCACGTATGGGTTTGCTTCCTCATTGCCAAAATTCGGTCAAAAAGCCTATTCTTGCTGCCAATTTCGTGGAGAAATCACCAGTTTTTTTGTGCGAAGCAAAGGGAGCAAGCCGAACACCCCTTTAGTAACCAATAACCATTGTTTCGTGCCTGCTCCTGTTTTAAGATGTACAGTATTATTATCGAGTCTGCTATTCCTTATCCCCATCAACTCGGTCCTCAACGTTTATCTCTTGTAGTACGGTCCGTGCCTCTATGCTTAGGCGATGGACCAATATACAACTACAAGAATTATCTAGTAAACTCCGCGACCCAAGTTGTGACGTGGACAGACTGTTTGATAATTCTGCTTATTACCAGAGAGAAATTGAGCCAACGAATATCGGCGCTCTTGCGCCCAACGATAATGACATGTTGATAAGTATACTGGCGTCATTTGAACAAAACACAAGTCAATATCAATATCTTTCTCGTCCTACAAAGTATCGAGGTCACTATCAATGCCTCTGAAAAGGACAAAAAGGAGGAAAAAAAACCAAAAAAGATCGGACGAATTTGCAGAGACCGGGTCTCAGTGATGCCGAGACATGCCATCTCCTGAATTCCATGTGCGGCACATGGAATCATTTCGATGGCGTCACTTCCGAAATCGCCGCTGCTTTGCCGACTCGAGCCCCGCTTTGGACGGCGGTGATACGCTCACGTCCCTCTCAGCACAGAATCTGAGAGCACTCACCAGTGAGATACGCGCATGCACGAAACGTAGCGTTGCGTTGTGTCAGGCCGGCGACCGTCCCCGAAAAAGCATATGCGGCTTTATTCATTCAGGACGGCAAAGTGGCTAGCAGAAATGGCAACCACCTTTAAAAATCGGAAATGGTGCTCAATGGCGAGGCGCGAGCACGTATGGGTTTGCTTCCTCATTGCCAAAATTCGGTCAAAAAGCCTATTCTTGCTGCCAATTTCGTGGAGAAATCACCAGTTTTTTTGTGCGAAGCAAAGGGAGCAAGCAAACTGCTCAGCTTCGTGGAAAAATCGCCGGGTTTGGATGGTTTCACACATTCACGTCGCATGCTAACCTGACCGGGGGCGGTGTCGGGGCCTGCTCCGGATGGGCCGCCGTGCAATTGCCTTGCGTGCCAGGCTGGCACACAACGACAGCTGGGTGTCGGTTAACGGGTTAAGCAGACGGGGTTAGCCTGCTTAACCCTGTGGTTAGTGGAGGATTAACCTAGCTCAGATCAGATCGCGCGCCCGCCCGAGGCAAATAAAAGTCCGACCCCCCCTCCGCACCAGAATAGTTGGATTCGTAGGAGAGAGAGAAGAAACCCTGTGTCCCTGTGCCCGCTCGTCGTCATCGTCAGATTCATTCAGACACGCGACTTCCGAGGGCGGGAGGGGCGGGCGCGGGGATGAGCGGGGCGGGGAGGACGCCGCGGCGGCCGGAGGCGGCTCCGGCGGGGGGGGGGGAGGCCGGTTCGACGACAAGGGGCTCGTGGCCCGCACCTCGCTGATCCTGTGGCACACGCACCAGAACGACGTCAACGCCGTGCGGAAGCTGCTCGAGGAGGACGCCTCGCTCGTCAACGCCCGGGACTACGACAGCCGCACGCCGCTCCACGTCGCCGCGCTCCACGGCTGGCACGACGTCGCCGAGTGCCTCATCGCCAACGGCGCCGACGTCAACGCCCAGGACCGCTGGCAGAACACGGTGCGCCTACGATCCTGTGCTAAACCTCCCCCGCGCGTCTGGTTCGAGCTTTGCGTGTTGGAAATGGAATGCGTCATCGGTGTTTGGGGCTGGATTGGGGTCGTGATGCGGGTTGGACTCTGTTTCTTCGGTGCAGAAATGGTTCTGA
The DNA here is from genome assembly GCA_000970635.1 of Eragrostis tef. Lineage (NCBI taxonomy): Eukaryota > Viridiplantae > Streptophyta > Magnoliopsida > Poales > Poaceae > Eragrostis > Eragrostis tef. The sequence continues at coordinate 80,282 of LAPY01001362.1, forward strand.
TTGAGATGGCACTGGCTTCAGTTGGGATATGATTTGGTTTCTTCTGTGATACTGACGATCCGGAGGAACGCGATTAGTTACGGACATTAGTTTGCGCTCCGCAGCTTTTGCTCTGATTGGATGACCCTCCTATCGTCCTCTGCGCTGGACTTGGGGTACTGTTTCTGTTAAGGGTTTGCTCCTTGTCCTGCTTGATGAATTTGCGGCTACTGCTGTCTGGTGCGGATCAATAGGGGCTTATGCTACTTTTTTGCTGTTGAATGCTTTGTTCCTGCAATGGTCGGTTGATTCCGTTGAAGCATCATTGTTCAATATTTGTTGCGTTGATAAACAATGGAAGACTGCACAGTCATTCACTCTCTGTTATTGCTTGGGTCGTTTGGTGTCAAGTTTTGGCGTAAACTTCGTGTGGAACATTTGAATTCGGTGGAATTTCTTGGTCTCTGCTTGCTGATTGGTTCTACTGTTCTGCAGTGGTATCGGCATTTGGCTGTTTCTGTCCAAACTGTCGTATAGTGATGACACATTTGAGTGATGACTGCTCATAATGCTAACTTTTAGTCTTTCTACAGCCACTTGCTGATGCGGAGGGCGCAAAGAGACAGGCAATGATCGAGCTGCTCAAGGAGCATGGTGGATTGACATATGTACGTCGTCGATAACTTTGGTTCGGTTTAAAAGCTTGCCTTGGTTATTGCCTTGCAGAAGTTTAGGGTTGCATAGGTTTAACCACTAGCTCAGGGATACTAAATTTGTAAATTGAACACCAGGTATTCCAATTCCACCAGTCACTGTATGGTATGGATTTAGTGGGTGAGTCCCCTATATATTGCTCTGCAATTTTTCTCAGTGCAATGTTTCTGAATTTGTGTCCAGGATACATGATTCCAAAATTTGTCGTATTTGCATGTCCTAGTTATTTCTGGTAAAATACTAGGTGAGCTAGCGGGTCATTATGTAGCTTGGATATCATGCTGATGTACAGATGGGTTTCAGTTAGAAGTTGCAGAATGTATGTCATCTGTCTTCATTGATGAAGAAAGTGTCAGGACTCAGGACTCACTTTCTGGAGGCCATAATACTTGTTGTCTGTTCTATTAATGATTAGTGTATAGTTCTGGATTTCTCGTGCACCTGTCATGCATAAATAAATTAATTATATCTGTAGTTGGGTAAATGCTTCTGCCAAGAGCTTTTAAAATGCTTTAGCATCTGATTTCGTAGATAAATCATGCCATCTTTCTCATATACTTTGGATTCCTCTGCTTTTTTTTTTCTCTGCAGGGGAAAACTGGAAGCCATTTTGAACCAAAGACGATTCCACCACCTCTAACAAACAAGGCTGACTGGGAGATTAACCCACTTGAGTTGGACTTCACAAAAGCAGTTATCATTGGAAAGGTTCAAATCTTGAATCGTCTCTTGCTAGATGCAATTATTTGATTCAGCATTGCCATAGTAAACTGATTTTTTGTGTTACCCGTTATGGGAAAATCCATTATTATTCATAGTCATTATTGTGACCCACTGGCCCACTGTTAACAATAGATGATAGATGATGCTTTCATCATGATATTAATCAACTGATAGACCTTTCATTTCCATGGTTAGGAAATGGTTGTTACTTGCATCTTGAAGTTAATTACTTACTCCCTCCGTCCCTAAATATAGGGCGTTCTGGGTTTGGTCAAAGTCAAACTTTGTAAACTTTGATTGTAAATAGCAAAATATTAAAAAACTTTTACAAATTCTAATTTATATTGTTAGATACACTATAATAATAACTATCATAATATGTAACTCTTTCTATTTAAAATATTTTATTTTCATAAATATTGTTGGTCAAAACTAACAAAGATTGACTTTGACCAAACCTAAAACGCCCTACATTTAGGGACGGAGGGAGTAGGAACATATTTCTATACATGGAATACATGAGCATGAACTAATGGGTGCTAAGTATGATTTGTCAACATAAATAGCCATCTATTTTCTGCCACTGAAAATAGACATACGATGAAGTTAATGGGCATATATCTGTGGCAAAGGAACTATTTACTATACTCCACTTTTATTCCTTGGGTCTTGGAATATCTTAAGATCCTCAAATCTGCTAATTACAACAGGGCTCTTTTGGTGAAATTCTGAAAGCTAATTGGCGAGGAACACCTATTGCTGTCAAGCGTATTCTTCCATCACTATCTGATGACAGGCTGGTTATGTAAGTAAACTCTGTGCCCATAATCAATAAGACTCACACTGTCAAAAATAAGTTTCGATCTTCTTAAGTATTCCAACTGATTCATACATGATATTGTGCATAAACTACGGTTAAGTAAATTTTGTCAAAGTTGGTAACTGAAGATATTCTAGCTTTTGACATATTGCTTTTGTATGCATTGTCATGTAATGTTTCTTAACAAATGTTGCTTGATCTGCAGCCAAGATTTTAAGCATGAAGTCAACTTGCTAATAAAGCTGAGACATCCAAATATCGTCCAGTTCCTTGGAGCAGTCACAGAAACCAAGCCTCTAATGCTAATTACTGAGTTTCTACGAGGAGTATGTATTTTGTTTTGTAACAAACCATTTGGTGTGTAGTATTTAGAGTGCCCGCTCATGTTAAGTTGTATTTTTCAGGGTGATCTTCATCAATATCTGAAGGAGAAAGGTGCACTCAGCCCACTTACCGCTGTTAACTTTGCACTAGATATTGCAAGGTACATTCACGTCATGTTCTTAACTCTGTAGTGTACGGTACTTATTCTGGATAATTTTTTGGTGCTATATCACCTGATGATTTGTTTTAGACTTACTAATTTAAAGTTTCTCATGTAATATAGCTATTGTCAAGAATGCCCTGACTCTTATTGGGACTCTTGTTTATCATCCCCTCGTTAGACCATTTCAATTTATTCAGTGCCATGCTTTCATCTTTAGAGTACCAGCTAAGAAATTACAATATGTTTTGGTACTCTTAATAATAACTTATAATTGTGCTCTGTACTTAATATTTTATATGTAACTGATGAATAAGACCACTGAGAGGTTGTATTAGCTATAGCAGTGCCAGTATGGTCTATTAGATCTATTTGAACAGCAAGCCCCACTGAAAATGTTTTTATATAACTCATTTTGAGATTGATTGCTTTAATAATATAGATTTCTAGTTACGCTGTAAACACCATATCCTTGAAACTTCATGTACTATCTGCCTGTAGTAGTTCTGGCGTACCGCATCTGCATCACACTGTCATCAATGTAGTAGATTGGTTTTGAGAATTCTTAAGCGTGATAATTGATTCACGTGTATTTTATCTTTATTAATTTCTCTTGCAGGGGAATGGCATATCTTCACAATGAGCCTAACGTTGTGATTCACCGAGATTTAAAACCAAGGTCTGTGGGGTTGATTCTTTTTGCTAGTCTGAAAAGCTTCTGGTCTGGTCTAACTTAACTTTTAACTTTTTAACTTCTAGAAATATTCTTCTGGTGAATTCTGCTGCCAACCACTTGAAAGTTGGAGATTTTGGTCTTAGTAAGATCATCAAAGCTCAGCATGCCAATGACGTATACAAGATGACTGGAGAAACAGGAAGCTGTAAGTTTCAGGAGCTACCACTTATCTTTGAGCCTACTCATTTGAATTCATATTAGCTAATGGTTATGATTCGTACAAATCTAGATCGGTACATGGCCCCTGAAGTTTTCAAGCACCGAAAATATGACAAGAAAGTTGATATCTTCTCTTTTGCCATGATACTGTATGAGGTAATTTCCTCTCCTCTCAAGAGCTAGCAGCAAGTCATATTACGGAATGACAAGGAATATTTCGCTTGATTGTAGATGCTGGAAGGCGATCCACCTTTCTCAAACTATGAACCTTACGAAGCTGCAAAATATGTGGCTGATGGGCATCGCCCAACTTTCCGGAAAGGATATTCTAATGATTTGAAGGAGTATGTACAAGCCAAACAGCCTTTGACGTTCTATAAATTGGCATGTTTACGTAAAGCTAAACCGTGTCATGTGGCTTCAGTATATTAATATGGTTTTTTAATTGCAGGTTGATTGAGCTTTGTTGGTCTGCAGACATCAACCTGAGACCGTCCTTCTTAGAGATCCTCAAGAAGCTTGATAAGATGAAGGAGAACTTATCACACGACAGCCACTGGCATTTGTTCCAGTAGCAATGCACATGAATATATTCATTACAACAGGTGGACTCTTGATGGGGTTTTCTTGGGAGCTTTGACATTTATCAATGTACAAAATTAGGTGCCTCAAGAAAGGTCCACTGAGGCGGAAAAAATTTCTTGTTTTCCTTCGTCACTATATTTCTGCTAATTGAAACAGAAACCCTGCTTGTAACACATCTTTGTTCCTTTCTTTAGGTGCTCTCTTTGCCTATTTTTGTAGACTCTGAAAATGTGGGAGTTATAGACCATAGTTCTGCAACGTATAGGTATGGTTCCGGTGGCTTATTGCTCTTCTCTCAGATTTTCAGATGCTTGCTGAGAACTGCCTCAGCAGCCACGGAAACTGAATGTGGCGTGCATATTCTGTAATGTCAGACTTTCTAAAGATAAACATTGGATACCAGATTTTGTTCTATGATAAGAGTATAGTACATGTTAGAATCTGGCGAATCAGAATCTTTTCACGACGCCCTGCCATTTAATTTTTTGCAGAAACCTGTAATCTTTTTCTTTTAAACCATGTACAAACTGGCAATCTGACCCTCCTGCCGCAAGAGGGCTGGAAGGCAGTTGTGCAATGGATGGCGCACTGTAACGGACCCGTGGCCCGAGCTTTGCTGGGCATTGGAGCCAGGCTCCTGTTGCTAGCTAGACAGTTAGCCATGCTGATTCATGATGACCGCAGAGCGCAAACTACAACCAGTGGTTAGTTGTGGCCATGGCAGACTAGAAAGCGAGGAAGGCCAAGAACGTCAGTGTTTCTCACAGCTTCAGATTTAAAGAAGTGATAACTCATTAAACCAAATTACACAATGAACTGTTGATCGTAAGACATTTCAATAAGTGACAACAATTTTAGGGGGGGGGGGGGGGGAGGGAATGGAAATATAAACTGGACAGGCTAGAGCACCTTTAAGCATATTTCTCAGTATATAACAAACATTTGTTTCTTACAATGGATCACGATCTGTAACATAGATTAACCGTTCACACAAAAAAGTTACACCTAGCCATTCTGAGATGTTGATCTATCGTGAATCATGGGAGAACTACAGCAGCTTCTTTCTCTCGAAGAATGTCTTCAGGTGCCACAGCTGCAAACCCGCAACGGATAAGCAGATGCCAAGTGAGAGGAACCCAAGCCAGGCCATCCTTGAGTTTGTCTTCCTGTTCAGGTCCTGCATTTCCTCCTCCCTGGGCAAAAATAAGACATCAGAATTGCTTCACAAGCTTTCACAATATCAAATTTACCCCTGCCTGTAATAGCCGATGGTATGAACTACCTTTCACGTAGATAGAACATTTCCTCATGGATATTTTTGATAGTTTCCTCAAGCTTCTTCAACTCCAGTTCCATCATCTGCGACAAATCAGCAGCAGCACACACATGACAACATGTACCAGGTATGAAAAATAACATGGTAATATAATGTCGCTATTTCCATGTAAAAGATCATGCTCGCGATCAAGAGTAACCAGGGATGTCTGTATGTCATAAACAAAAAGCTCAATTTTGTTATATAGAATAGGTTGTTTACTTTATGCCAAGGTTGTTTTCTCTGGTCACTATAATCTGGTTACATATCGTACATTATGGTTGTATGGAACTGATATTCATTAGCTGTTTTTATTAGCGAATGACTTTCGAGCCATGAATAACCAAAATAAGTAAAAAAGGAAAAACCATCAGGCCAGGTTTTAAAACATACAAGTACAGTCAAGTGCACAAATTCAAGGCACTAATTACTGAAATCTATATATAATTGTTTCCAAGAAAATAATTGTGTGTACAACTTGTACACCCAGAGTTATAAAACCAACAGACAGTGTCAAAAGATTAAGAGACATGCTAGCTATTGATGCTGCTATCACCACATCCTCATAGAAAAAATCCAACTCAACTATAGCAAGGACTTGATCAAGACTCGAAAACCACACCCAACAAGATACAAACAGAACCAAACCCACATCAACACTCAGCCATTGAAGCCTAATACAGAAACACTAAAAACAGGATAAACTGAATAGCTCAAAACATGATGAGTATATCAGTCCAAGATAGAAGTCACACGAAAAATACTAGCAACCAAAGCTTCCGGTAATTAGCGAAATACAGAATTGATCAACAAAAGCATACATAAATCAGTAGATAGCTCTTATTAAAAATATGCCAACCCCAGACCCAATGCCAATTCGACAGAACAATCTTATGACATAGATTTCCTGTTGTCAGACACATATTGGGTTACACGATCTGTTTACTTAATTCATCAAAGTGAATCACTAACAGTAGCTATAGCTATACGGCCATCCAACCATGTCAAAACGACCCGATTGTTAGCGAATTGAGCAAAAACGAAGGTTAAGAATCCAAAGACCAGAGCGAAATACTCACATCGACCTTGCCCTTTTTGGCTACGTTGGGCCAGTCCTTGGCCGAGACGCCGCTCCTCCAGTCGAACTCGAACCCGATGGTGACCGGTGGCTTGTGGTCGGGCGCCCAGAAGCAGGCCAGGTAATCGCCCGCCTCCGCCGCCGTGAAGGCGAAGTGCCCCGACGGCACGTTCTCCGCGTAGTGCATGCTGTTCCCGTACGGCGACGTCACCTGCACCCACCATCAATCCAAGCAAAGCGACCCAAATCATCAGCACACGCATCGCCACGGCCTGCGCGGCCCAAATCACGCGAGCCAAAGTTACACCTAGCCATTCTGAGCTGTTGATCTATCGTGAATCATGGGAGAACTACAGCAGCTTCTTTCTCTCGAAGAATGTCTTCAGGTGCCACAGCTGCAAACCCGCAACGGATAAGCAGATGCCAAGTGAGAGGAACCCAAGCCAGGCCATCCTTGAGTTTGTCTTCCTGTTCAGGTCCTGCATTTCCTCCTCCCTGGGCAAAAATAAGACATCAGAATTGCTTCACAAGCTTTCACAATATCAAATTTACCCCTGCCTGTAATAGCCGATGGTATGAACTACCTTTCACGTAGATAGAACATTTCCTCATGGATATTTTTGATAGTTTCCTCAAGCTTCTTCAACTCCAGTTCCATCATCTGCGACAAATCAGCAGCAGCACACACATGACAACATGTACCAGGTATGAAAAATAACATGGTAATATAATGTCGCTATTTCCATGTAAAAGATCATGCTCGCGATCAAGAGTAACCAGGGATGTCTGTATGTCATAAACAAAAAGCTCAATTTTGTTATATAGAATAGGTTGTTTACTTTATGCCAAGGTTGTTTTCTCTGGTCACTATAATCTGGTTACATATCGTACATTATGGTTGTATGGAACTGATATTCATTAGCTGTTTTTATTAGCGAATGACTTTCGAGCCATGAATAACCAAAATAAGTAAAAAAGGAAAAACCATCAGGCCAGGTTTTAAAACATACAAGTACAGTCAAGTGCACAAATTCAAGGCACTAATTACTGAAATCTATATATAATTGTTTCCAAGAAAATAATTGTGTGTACAACTTGTACACCCAGAGTTATAAAACCAACAGACAGTGTCAAAAGATTAAGAGACATGCTAGCTATTGATGCTGCTATCACCACATCCTCATAGAAAAAATCCAACTCAACTATAGCAAGGACTTGATCAAGACTCGAAAACCACACCCAACAAGATACAAACAGAACCAAACCCACATCAACACTCAGCCATTGAAGCCTAATACAGAAACACTAAAAACAGGATAAACTGAATAGCTCAAAACATGATGAGTATATCAGTCCAAGATAGAAGTCACACGAAAAATACTAGCAACCAAAGCTTCCGGTAATTAGCGAAATACAGAATTGATCAACAAAAGCATACATAAATCAGTAGATAGCTCTTATTAAAAATATGCCAACCCCAGACCCAATGCCAATTCGACAGAACAATCTTATGACATAGATTTCCTGTTGTCAGACACATATTGGGTTACACGATCTGTTTACTTAATTCATCAAAGTGAATCACTAACAGTAGCTATAGCTATACGGCCATCCAACCATGTCAAAACGACCCGATTGTTAGCGAATTGAGCAAAAACGAAGGTTAAGAATCCAAAGACCAGAGCGAAATACTCACATCGACCTTGCCCTTTTTGGCTACGTTGGGCCAGTCCTTGGCCGAGACGCCGCTCCTCCAGTCGAACTCGAACCCGATGGTGACCGGTGGCTTGTGGTCGGGCGCCCAGAAGCAGGCCAGGTAATCGCCCGCCTCCGCCGCCGTGAAGGCGAAGTGCCCCGACGGCACGTTCTCCGCGTAGTGCATGCTGTTCCCGTACGGCGACGTCACCTGCACCCACCATCAATCCAAGCGAAGCGCCCCCAAATCATCAGCACACGCGTGACGCATCACCATGACCTCCGGGACCCAAATCACGCGATTCGGGGCTCGCTGCTTACCCTGAGGGAGATGCGGTGCGATTCGGGCAGCTGGGCGTCGGGAAAGTTGGGGTCCGGGCTGACGACGTGGTACTTGCCGACGCCCATGGCGCCGACCTTGATCTCGTCGGAGATGCACTTGGTGTGGCCGGACTCGAGGTCGAACCGGAGGGCGCGGGCCGGCGCCGCGGTCGAGAGGAGGACAGCGGCCACGAGGAGCAGCCACCTGCGTCGAGAGGAGGACCGCGGCCAGGAGGAGCAGCCGCCTGGGGGCAGCGGATCCGGGGCGCCGCGCGGCCATCGCCGGAGATCGGAGAGCACGTCGGGGTCACGAGCGCGGCCTCTGCGTGTTTGGCTTGTGCGGAGGGGAAAGTGGTGACGTGCGACTAGTTGCGAGTTTAGATTCTGACGTCGAAGGGCTTAAAGGGCAGTGTAATTAGATTGCAATTGCGGGGTTAACCAAGCTTTCCTATCATCTGGCTATTCTGTCCCAAATTTGACCCTTGTCGAAGCGCCGACAAATTGTGGACAAAATAAACGTACACCCAGACTTTGATCCGAGCGTACAATAGCATCTGAATTGTTAAAATGCTCCATTTCATCTCCAAGTTTTAGCTACTCACATTCGTACATCTAAATTCGCGTTGGGTGTTTAGTTCCAAACCAGCCCCTTTTCGAAATTTCAGCCTAAGGGTGTCGGCCATATGTAAATTAATCTAACATATACAGAGTGCGCAGGATGTATCTGAAAAGACATGTAAAAAATGTTCCATCCAACATGTGCTTTATGCCATGCGTCAAAAACAGATTCTGGAGGTACGCACATTCTCCCGCAGAACTGAAGAAAATATTGAAGATTTACACCATGAGATACCATAGGCACTAAAAATGCGTGTGAGATAAAAACCACGTCCAGCAGCTTACAAGCGAGATGTATAGACGTCACAACAAAAATAACTGCCCACGAAGTCGCAGGGCAACTTCAGCACATTGGTGGTTACTCTACAAGTCATTAGTCTAAACTAGGGCTACCACCCTCTATACAAAGCTCAACACATTGTTAAAGTGAGTTAAGTCCAAATGGAAAAAATCCGTTAATCCGAATCTGAGTCTGTCATCTCCCACTGACGTGCATCTTTGGGTTCAACGTCAGTGATAGAATCAGAGGGCTGACCGAAGAGAGATGTGCTAAGCTTTGGGCGGCGCCTCTTGGTCTCGTCTTTCGGAGGTTTATCCTGTGAGACATACTATGCAGTCATAAATCCAAGATGGCAACAATGATGAATCAAACATAAAAACCTACTTTCTGAACATAAAAAGGCAAGTTTACTAAAAAATAAATACCAGCTAAAACAACACCAAACTGACTTTTTTTTTTGGGTGGGTGGGGGGTGGGGGGGATGAAATTTTCTGTTTACAAAATTTGCAAAAAAGTAGACCGCGGTTTGATGCAAAATTATGTTACAGTCTACCTGGAACTAGTAAGAATGAATTGCATACTCATTTGTCTAGTTGATCGAACATGCACTTACCTGCCGAGCACTCTGATTTGGTTGGTTGTTCCTGAACCATATCATTCCCAGTGAAATACATCCGGACATAAGCAAAGTTGGACCAATCCTTACGTCAGTCAGGTAATCTCGGAAATGGAAATCAATGTTGTTTCTCAGGCTTTTCCCAGCAGAGCGGATACTTTTGGTACCTTTTAGCCATTCCTTACTTGTTTCTTCGGGCACAAGATCTGGTACCTTCGAAGTCTACACAGACAAAACGACACAGCCACATATAAATAATAGAAAGAACAGTATTATCTGTGTGCAATGTAACTGTTCTTGAAAACATTAATTCAGATAATTTAGTGAAACCAACATCCTCAGTAGTAGGATTAATGCTCAGACCACAATCGCAGAAACCTGTATCTACATATACTAAAGGTTCAAACCATGGTGTTTCAGTGCTAGTCCCAACAACTAATATAGGATAATCTAGCCATCTAGGCGCTTAGCTAGAAAATGCATAAAGACAGGTTGTATCATCAAATTTTACTGATTTTCAAAAAAAACTGATACAATGCATAAAGACTGTACCAAGCACCAACTTGCCAACAAGCCTAGCAAATGAGTAAGGTGCCTCTGGTATTCTTTATCTCAAGAGACATCCAAAAATTCCACATTTAATTTCTCACATTAAAATTCCACGTTTAAGAATATTTCATGGATTATCCCAAAAAAATTACAATTCAAAAGGAAGCTTGCAGTCTACCAAATCTGGATAACCATAAACTTAAATAGTTTTCTTGTAAAAAATTAATTTAACAAGAAATGGTTGAGTAATGACAGATTTAATAAGGTTATAAATTGTGCTCCTGTAGCCTGCATAAGACTTACAAAGTAAGGAATTTCTCTAGTGTCTCCATCTTTGATAATCTGAGAAACCCACTTATTTATCTGCAAAATGAGTTAAAAGGTACTCAATTAGAAATGCAGTTGACCTTTTGCATTGAGCTACCTAACTTGACCTAATTGCTTTGGTCAAAAGGAGCACACATATTGCACCAGAAACCATTAGAATTCGCACCTCTTGAATTTCATCCGGCCCCTTGTACCTTGCCACTAGCTGGGAGGCATCACTGCTGCGTTGGCCTTGGATAGCCTCCATAAGATTATTCTTTTTCTCAACTTTCAGTGCCTCATATGTTGCATTTCGTTGAAAACGGACAATGAACAGTTCGGGCTTATCATTGTCATCACCAAAGCCTCTAGGACCACAGGCTCCATTATAATCGGTGGCAAGGTAGAAGGCACAAATTTGCTGCAAAAACATTACACTTTTATCCAAAATTACAATTAGGTAAGAGAATCTAGGTTGAAGTTCTAAAGCAGTCTACCTTTTGTACTTCTCCATCTAACCAAACAAAGGTCAACCTATTATCTTTCAAGGCAGTAGCTGCACTTGATATCTCCGCTGAAGTATCCTCATTCCCAGAAGTACTTGTGTCAACAGCACTTATCAGTTGGTCTTGGGCCTTACGTAAAACCTAGTTTCAAAATCAAATAGCGAAAACAAAGCAGTTATCAAACTAGTAATGAATATTAAACAGATCATTCAGATGATAAAACAGTGTCGTTTTTTGTTCGTGAAGTCAACACATCTAAATTTTGACCAACAATGTCGCTTTGAATATTTTGATTTACCTATCCAAAATGGTATAGATAGATTGTTTTAAATAGAAATTCATATTTTTACAACTTTGCTATATTTTACACAGAAAAGTTCGTTTTTATAAGAAAAAAAAACTTTGCTATATTTCATACTAGTAATTAGTGGTCCAAGTAGTGTGTTAGTGACTCTGTATAAGTCCAAAACAACACTTATTCAACCAGAGAGAGTAGTCAATTGCAGTTAGCAACTGAAACTTACTTGTCTCTTTTTACTTAATCCTACACCAGGACGACCAGCAACAACTACACAATACCAGACTGTTGTGTCGTTACCAGCACGTGAATGGCCTCTAGCATCACAACCCAGTTCCAAAGACGTGTCACTTCTTAGCTGTCGCAGTTCTAAACAAGAACAAGAATGAAGTGAGTGTCCTGAAGACAGTACATGTTTACATTCAGGTAAAAAGGCTGCATCATTAATGATACCTTGATGCTTATGCTCCTCCATCATTTCGGTGAACTCTGACTTGCTAAAAGTTCCTGGATTAGAGGTCTACAGTCAGCCCAGATATCTGCCATGCAAAATATTAAAGAGCTAAGACGGGAAGGAACCTGACCATGGTGTACAATAGGCTTTGTGCCTGGTCCCTTCAAGAAAACAAGTGCAGGAGCCGATTCTACCCCTAACCTGATTTGGAATGAACAAGTAAATACTAATGAACAGAGTGAGTGGCCAACTTACCAATATGCATTGATAGATAAACATTCACCATGTTTTGCTTCAATAAAATGTAAATTACCATTGATACCAAAATCCCATTTTTTGGAAGCCAAATAGCTATCTCTTCTCCTTTTTTTTTTCCTTAATGTCAGCATGCAGTGTTCATATTGAAACCCTAGCTATGTGATTAAGGTTTTTAGAGACAAACTAAAAGTTAAGGGATCTAAACATAGCCGACATAGCAACTTGGGGCACTGGAACTGGAAAATTGACCATCAATTCAGCTGAACCAAGACTATTCTATTGGACAGAGGGACTGAAGTTGACGCATCATCATCATATCAAAAAACATATAAGAGAATGCATACAAAAAAAGGCATGAGCAGAAGATATCACATACTCCCTCCATTCTTTTTTTTTGTTGTCGTTTCAGACAACAAGAACGAACTAAATATGAACTAAAAAGCTTGTCTGAAACAACATCAAAAAAAGAATGGAGGGAGTATCAAATCAGTGATGATGATAGATAGATAATAGTACCATTTCACTGAAACAATAACAGCATAGCAGGATGGAAAGGATACAACAATCAAAGCCACGCATTTGAAAAAATAGAATATCAGATTGTTCAAATCAATTACTAGTATTTAAGTATGACTATATCACTGGAAATAGATGAGTGACTGAACAAAGATATATAATAGGTAACAGAAATTTGTTTCAGGAAGCACGTACGAGTTCCACCAAATCTGGGATTTGCCTTCTTTACATAGGACAAATGCAAATGACGCATAACTCGAATACTCTTGGGCAGCTTGGCGAAGGAACGGGGCAGCACGCTCTCCAGTACTTGAGAAAAATATAACTTTGACCTAATAATGCATGCAAAATATAGGAATATGGCATGAGTATTAAATTTAGTCATTCCAAAAAACGTGTATCTCAGAGTCATTCCTAACAAAGTATAACAAAGTATTGTGCTCCCTTAGAACAGAAAACATGTAGTACATTTCAAATTTGCTCCAGGTTAGCATAGAAAAGGATGCAACAAATTCCACAAGACAAATAGCTATAGATACACAAGTGCAAAATACACATTGAAATTTAGTCTACCTTATGGTGGCCACCTTTCCCGATGAATTGGGGCCCCTGAAAATGATATCAGATCTGCATTAGCATAGGTAAAGCCAGTCGCTGGGTAAAGTATAAACAAGGCACCAATCTGAAGAAGACTAAGATTTCTAATGGATGTGTGTGTTCATTTGTTATATACTATTATAGTATTATTGTTACATCAGCCATTAGCTTGGGATTGTGCAACCAAAATCAAGTCATGATGTAATAAGATACACGTCTCGAATAAATGAACAAGAAACTCAGTCCTGACTGCACCTAACTAAGAAATATCAATCTCAATTCAGATGCTTAAGCATCAGAGAATAAAAATTTATATGGCATAACAACAGAAGATATCAAAACGTAGCTTCAAATGCAGATTGAACTTATCATTCAATAGTACTCCCTCAAGTTTTCTAATGATGTTGTTAGGACACTCTTAATTCATTTTTGTACTAAAAATGCTGTCCTAATGTCATCAATTAAACACCAGAGGTAGTTTCCACCTCCACCTTTATATGATATTTAGAACAAGGAGTTTACACTAATTTTAGTGCAAATATATTGTAGGGAGTACTAACAGAAATAATAGATAATATTATATACTGAAACATGCCTTGAGTACAAATTGTGTTTGACTTCAGAGTTCAGACTCTTTAGAATAACTACATAAATATACTAGAATAACATAAAGAGAAATATAGATATTATAAAAAAATTACCAATGCTTCCGTTGAGTAGTACAAGATCCGAGGCAATCCTACAACTGATGTTGCAACCCAGTCAACAACAGAATCTACAAAGAGCCCACCGGGGTACCTAGCATAACACTCAAGGTCATGGTCTATAACGAAAGCCACGTCTTAAGCACAGATGGAGGGGACAAAAAAAAAACCATCGTGAGAACTCAGAGAGAAGAATACAAGTCACAAAACAGTTACCTCATGTAACAGGATGGACTTCTGCAATCAGCAGGATATGCAACTAGAGCTGGTACACCTGCATACATGGAATGAATATATAAAAGGAAAGAAGACTTTCTTTCTTAACAGGAACCAAGGAAACTAAATTTCTCAAATACCAGAAATAAAATTTGGTGTCCCTAAGTGACCTCACTTTACTTAATCAGTTTGACAAAACCCCATGTGCATATAGTGAATAAAAATAGTAAGTCAAAAAATGTTTCCGTGATAACACCTGAAAATCAAACCATCTAATGTTTCTGTGATAGCACCGGGAAAAGCTATCTATCTTAAAAGTTCATATTGTTATGATTAACAGAGTTTGTTTTTGACATACCATTACGAATAAATGGCTGCTTGGAGAACCTTTTTTCTGTGAAATGCCCAGCCAGTTGCAAATCACCAACTTCTACCATAGCAGTTTTGGCAACACCATCCAACAGAGTACCTAAACCATGAGATAAAAAATTATCAGTGAAAAGGTGTGATAGGAGATATGTTCGGGAATTTTAAATCTACAATGTTTGAAAGATGTTATGTTCACGACACCAGGTTCGGCGAAAGGAAAGGAAAATGCTGTAAACTCAACCGCCAAAATCCATAAAAATACTGCTCAGACACTAGTGCCAAAACTTCAAAGTTAGCTTACCTGATGGATATTGTCAACCTTAAATCACAAAATATATTGGTTGAAAAGAAGCAAAGTTCATGGCATATTTCAATAGAAATTTTTTATTTTACGAGTTCTCTATATTTGATTTGTCATTTCGAAAGAAAAATGAGCAGTGCATTGAAAAAGAAGCACTTCAGAGTTCAGACTCTTTAGAATAACTACATAAATATACTAGAATAACATAAAGAGAAATATAGATATTATAAAAAAATTACCAATGCTTCCGTTGAGTAGTACAAGATCCGAGGCAATCCTACAACTGATGTTGCAACCCAGTCAACAACAGAATCTACAAAGAGCCCACCGGGGTACCTAGCATAACACTCAAGGTCATGGTCTATAACGAAAGCCACGTCTTAAGCACAGATGGAGGGGACAAAAAAAAAACCATCGTGAGAACTCAGAGAGAAGAATACAAGTCACAAAACAGTTACCTCATGTAACAGGATGGACTTCTGCAATCAGCAGGATATGCAACTAGAGCTGGTACACCTGCATACATGGAATGAATATATAAAAGGAAAGAAGACTTTCTTTCTTAACAGGAACCAAGGAAACTAAATTTCTCAAATACCAGAAATAAAATTTGGTGTCCCTAAGTGACCTCACTTTACTTAATCAGTTTGACAAAACCCCATGTGCATATAGTGAATAAAAATAGTAAGTCAAAAAATGTTTCCGTGATAACACCTGAAAATCAAACCATCTAATGTTTCTGTGATAGCACCGGGAAAAGCTATCTATCTTAAAAGTTCATATTGTTATGATTAACAGAGTTTGTTTTTGACATACCATTACGAATAAATGGCTGCTTGGAGAACCTTTTTTCTGTGAAATGCCCAGCCAGTTGCAAATCACCAACTTCTACCATAGCAGTTTTGGCAACACCATCCAACAGAGTACCTAAACCATGAGATAAAAAATTATCAGTGAAAAGGTGTGATAGGAGATATGTTCGGGAATTTTAAATCTACAATGTTTGAAAGATGTTATGTTCACGACACCAGGTTCGGCGAAAGGAAAGGAAAATGCTGTAAACTCAACCGCCAAAATCCATAAAAATACTGCTCAGACACTAGTGCCAAAACTTCAAAGTTAGCTTACCTGATGGATATTGTCAACCTTAAATCACAAAATATATTGGTTGAAAAGAAGCAAAGTTCATGGCATATTTCAATAGAAATTTTTTATTTTACGAGTTCTCTATATTTGATTTGTCATTTCGAAAGAAAAATGAGCAGTGCATTGAAAAAGAAGCTTTTTTTCTAGATCTCGTACAATAGCTTATTACAACCTCAATTTTCATATATTATCTAACAGTACTAACTAAAGACGACTCGACTTAGCTCCTCCACAGCAAATGATTTCATATTAGACTGTCACTTTTATTTTTTTAGGGATAGACTGTCACTTGTTTAAATGTGCTGACTTTTGCCAAAGGAAACGACAATCAAAATAGCAGGATGTTGGGGTGAAGAACATACCAATCTGCTTCCAGTATTCCATAAATTGAGCACAGCGGGCACTGCCTTTTGAGTAAACCTAGGCAATCGAGCAAGAATCAGCAGGTACTCTAGATATTCTTTTCAGCAGCAGATATTTAGAATTGTCAAAATGTAATACAGCGTTGAAAATAGCTTTCAGATATACTACAAATAAAAGAGCTAAGGCCTTTTAACTAACCATTATGAGCACCGGGTATTCTTCAGCAATTGCACACATGAATGACTCATGTGTGAGTACATTGAATGAGTAATCATGAAAATCTGAAGGATGGAAATTGTTTTATGTCAAACACAGCGAAAGCAAGGAAATATCCGGTTTACAAAGCATTGGGTCAGGGGAACTTACGAAGTAAAGAATCTTTCAACAAAGGGAGATCTATTTTCAGAAAGTGCTCTTTCTGATATCGTTCTTTGGTTCTCTCGAGAACATCCTGGAAAGGTATAGCTGATGGTTAGACTGGAAAGTAAACAAAAGAGAAACAAAGTATGAAACTTTCATTTGCAAGGATGAAACACACAGAGGTAGAGAGAAATCACCGTATGCTCATCGAGTCCAAACAGATCATAATCCCTCTTCAAAATTGGATTTGACAACAACTCATATGCATAACGGATCTGTATAAAACATAAAAGCATTGAGAAGTTGCATATCACTATGGGTTTTTTTTCCTCACCTGAGGATCATTACAATAACAATGCAGCACCTAGCATATGCAGAAAGACAAAAATGATGAAATGCTTGGCATAAACACGATGGTTCTCAAATTTCAGTGACTGAATGTGAGTAATTCAAAAGTGTATGCAGGTCCTTTAGTTGGACTCTTAAACAAATGTACAAAGCAAGTAACAATAAAATACATATATGGAAACATGAATTGCTATCTGCTAGAGAAGTTTATTCTGGAAAATTGTTCCAAAAATCAGGGCCCATGCATACACATATTATGAAAATATCTATGTACTCTAAAATCTAAATGAACTTTATTACGTCCAGTAGGCTGAATTCTGAATGTCATGTCTCACCTTTATGATATCGACAGTTGATTGGTGGTTCGTTTCAGACAGCCTGAGTTAACATCGATAAAAGGATTCCCGTCAGAAAAAAAACATCAAGAAAAGGATCACTCAGTTTTTGTAAAGATTATATTCAAAAGAACAAAAGCAAGAACTTCACAGTAAAAAATGACACAAGAGATTCCCTAATTTCGAGTACTCATCCACATTAGCTTACTAAGTTCTCAAAATAAAACATTATGCATAGTTGATATGGCACTGGAGTGGTGAAGGGAATGTCTTCTTTTTTGGACTATCTCGAAACTGGGAACTGTGGCAAGCACTGTATAGAATACGTTCATAGCAATATTTCCCAGATGCAAAAACTCAAACAGAATAGATGTTCCACTAAAAAATCCATAATCAATTACAGATTCACTACCAAACTGGCAAGCTCCAAATAGATGCCACATTAAGAGTTAAGACCGCCTTGCGCTCGCACTAAATTGACTCTTGTATCTATCTCACACTCTTGAGGAAGCGATGACTGCACTTCCCCCAGGACGCAGACTTATATCAGAAACAGAAACTAGTATCAGGCAAGTCGGATCGATCGCACTCACCACTCCTTGGAGAGCTGCTCGTAGGCCTCGACCACCCTCTCCACCGGCGCGAACCTCTCAATCCTCAGCGCTGCAAACAAGACAGCACGGCCAAATCAGGGGCGTCGAATCGGGGAGCGCGACTGCGCGAGGAGGGGAGGGGGCGAGAGCTCTCACCGTCGTAGTGGCTGGGCGGGTAGGAGTGCGGCAGGACGAGAAGCTGGAAGAGGAAGCCGGCGGTGATGAGGAGGATCATCGCCATCGGGGCGGAAAAGGCAGACAGAGGCGGAGGAGCAGAGGTATCGGGGCTTGCGTGGGGACGGAGGGGTTTGCTTTGGTTAAAGCCTTTTATTAACAGGCGCTTAATTTGAAGATTAGATTGCCCATTCGTCGTTCAAATATCTTTCACCGTGGGGAAGAGCTCGTTTTGGACGGTGGAGATAATAAGGTTGCAGGCAGGAGAGACGGACGCCGAGATGCGGCTGTGGCACCAACGCAGCAGGCGGCGGTGCTGTTGGCGAAGGCGAACCCTGCGGCGCAGTGCGACGCTGCGGCTTTCCCGCGGGGGGCC
>LAPY01001363.1:52763-67584 GCA_000970635.1 Eragrostis tef
AAAAAAAAACTGTAATTCCATCTCCAATTAAAGTATGCTTCATTGGCTGGACTCAATGCAGTTACACAGATAGAGATGATAACATGATTACAGGAGAGAGGGAGGGAGGCATTGCAGCATGTCTCACTACCTTAGGGTTTATTATGAAGATCTTGCCCATAGGAATCCCAACCTTGAGGTAACTAAGCTCATCTGTATCTCTATTACCAAATCCAGCATAGAATGGATTTGGATTTGAGTCAGGAGGAAATAATGCTCTGATGGCCTGTAAGAACGAAAAAAAAACGTGAATCAGAACACCTGAATTTTCATGAGAATAAAGAGATTTTTCCTTTCTTTCACTTATGGGCGCTAGGGAGCACTCACCTCTAGACATGAAATCTTGAATTCATGAGGAGCTCTTCTGATAACTACAAGACAACATTAACGAGCGAAATATAAGATTCTTACTAGTCAATATCAACAAATCAGGAGAAAATAGTTTAGAAGTAGAATGTTCATATTGTGACCATTTATCACAGTGTTGGTAGTAGGGAACAAGTTTTTCTTATCCAAATATAGGCGTAGGTCTTTCATCAGAAGAACAGCTGCGTTTAGGTCATTCAGATATTTCATTTGGGGGAAAGCATATAGAGCAATTGCCAAACATTACGTTTCAAAGGAGTGGCAGCACTACTAGTTACTAATGTGTCAATATGAACCCTGAAGATTAGTGCAGGTAACGCACACAGTATTTTCAGTGAGAAGACAGCTGATCTGGTTTATTTTTGCTAAGGCAATCAAGGTCCTGATTGGTTGCCTGTATCTGGCCCGACCAGGCCCACGGGATGCAGTGGCTGAGCGTTTGGATGCCTACATGGAGGTGCAGGTCTGTCCCATGCAGTGTAAAAGCACTAAGTGACCCTGGCTTCCAGGAAACGAAAATGAGATCCATTTTTACAGAGCCAGGTTTGTCTCATGCAGCCACACACTTTTCTAATGATGGTATTAACATACTCCCTCCGTCCAGAAATATAGTGTCGATCTAGGAATTTTCGGACAGATTAGCTGAGATGGCAAAAGTCCTTGTTGCCCCTATTAACCCCACGCACTCATTAACCCATTCACAGGACCCAAGCTGGCCACCACACAACCAGTTGCCGTAATTATTTTTTTTACTCCCACCGATGCACCATTGAATGGTCTTCTTAGATTAAAAAACAGAGTTCTTCCGCATCTTTCTAATGGCCGCCACAATCCTTCCGCGTCTTGCTTAATTCCATGTGTCAGTACTTGCAGCTTCGGCATCGGTGTTGAAGGTGAAGTCGTCACTCCCGACCAGGCTCCCTGTCGCAATGTCGCTGGAGATGGCTGCATCGCCACGTGGTTGGCACGTTTCAATCTTTGTGCGTCGAGATGGGGACGAGATGAGGGCTGGGATCGGCGCTTCCATGTCCTGCCGAGATGGGGAGCAGAGGCACCACACTTCCATGGAAGACGGGATGGAGGCAGAGTATCCATGGGGACGCTGGAAGTCAAAAAGGATGGGGGCGGTGGAAGGAAGAAGAGGAACCAGAGGGGAAGCAGGAGCCATGGGAATTGGATCGGTTTAATGACGCGGACTGGTTGTACTCCGTGATGTTGTAGGACCCACCCAGATGGACACTATATTGTTGGACAAATAAAAATTCCTAGATGGACACTATATTTTCAGGACGGGGGGAGTATGATTAATCATATTTTAAGTCATTTGTTAATTTCAATACAATGCAGCATGTACTCATGCAGGATGCAGCATCTATTCTCAGCAAGGCCAAACATACGCAGCCAATCAAACAACTGAACTTGCATGATCCAAGCAACCAAACGGATCCAAAAAGAACAAGGAAAAAGTGAAATACAAATACAGTAAGGATGTGCTCACCTTCTCTGTAAAGAGAAGGAAAGAGGCCGTCTGGTGATATAACAACAGGGCCATCAGGAAGTGCTTTGCCATCCTGAAATCCATATTCACATGGTGAATGAGATAGATGGAGAACTGGTACCAATTTTTAGTAAACTTGCATTTCTGTCTTTGGATATGTGGCATGATCAGACCTGTGTTCGCTCCTTCACTGGTGTATGTTAAGTTGATAGCAGATTAAGATAGAATAGAATAGATCGGGATTAATACCTGCTTTAGGTTGAAAAGAAACTGCCTTGTGAGGTGGGCTTGCGAAATAGCACGTGCACTCAGAAATAACAACTGATATCCATTTTCCTGTTGAACGAAATAAAGTTACAAGAAAAACCCCAAGTCAACAAACATTCTAAGGGACTATATGCTTAAGCTCACACACAAAAAATAAAAAGAACTCTCGAGGCCTCGATAGTAATTCAGAGAGGAAGCAAGAAGAATTAATCAGTTACATGATCCAGGAGTAAAATTTAAAACAAATCTCTTTTGTTACAAATGTTGTTGAAGCCACACATACCTTTATAGCTGAAAATAAATGAGCAACTCCATTTTGGGACCAATCAACACCAACCAGTGGCATGAACTGGCCAAGAACATCAGACCTGCAAATAATATTGGAATTTTTTTTGATATCTGTAGGACTGGAATAAACAGGGTATGTAGGTATTAAAGTGCCCCTTTAACGTGAAACAGTTGGTTTGGTGTAGGTTGTGAATGTACAACTAGACACCAAAGTTTGAATCCTAATCGGCACAAAATTGGGTGCCTATTCCACCTAGTTCCTCCTTGGCTGGTTGAGCTTTTTTTTTCCCTCCCTCTTATAAGTGAACAACATTTTTCCAAAAAGAGAAATTAAGATTTTTTTTGTTCCAATCAGGTTAACCACACAAAACGTTTGTCTATCCTTATTCATTTACTGACACCCTGATAATCAGGTATCAAAATTCTAATGTTTGGATAAACAAGCAGCTCTGATTGCTCCATATTTCCACTTACTTGGTGATAGTTCCATCCACATCAGATATGACAATACGTGTATTCCATTTCCATAAATATATCCGACAATCGACCTGTTTAAAAAGATGAGCATAAAAAAACGAAGTGTGTGAACAGTGAAACTTAAATAGCAGTTCAAGCAACACCAACCTGCTGCTTCCCAAGCATTGCAGTTGAGAAGTTAAATGTTACCACGTTCCTGCCTTCTCTGAGATCAAGGGATGCAAGTTCCTCAGATGTTGGAGTGAGTGATCGCACCTTCTTAGCCCTGGCTTTACTCCATTCTCTGCCTGCTTCTTTAACAGGAGTGGATAAGGGTGTTTCAACAATGCTTTCACAAACTGGTTCAATAGTACTAATAGCCCTTGTCCGTCTGAAACTAAACGGCCAGATCCTCCAACCGCCACCTGGTGCTAAACTTTTCTCAACCCTCTCCACCTTTATCATACCTTGGGGTTCAAAAACTTGCTCTTCACTGAAAGAGATCATGCCAAGTACAATAGGAGCAGCTGCTTCCCAGGGAAAGTAACGGCCAGCTATCCTGACAACTAGTTTGTTGTTTCTTGTTAGTGACTGCTTCATGGTACGGAACTTCTCTAAGGACACCTTCTCAGAATCAAATGCTCTACGTGCAGCATCCTCTCCCATACCCTCAGATAGCAGGTGCCTGCATAGGGATAATTCTGCAAAAATGACACACATTACATGTTATTGCCAACCCAAAGGCACTTAAGTAATACCCTGTCTCGTACCTGCCATTGCAGGCAATAAACAAAGAAACAAGAAAACTAGTGTCTGAATCTGGTTCTTATAAAATTGAATATTCACATGGAACAATTAAATTAGTGGTGAGAATTTAAATATAAGAATCATAGTATGCAAGATCAAATCAAACCCATCAAAGCCTACTACAGTAAACAAATTAAACAATGTTACTTCCTGGCAAAAACTGAGCTCACCTGCAACAGGATTAAATGAATCAACCTTCAGGTCATCATTATGCTTGTTGTCAGGCATTGAGTTGCTGGGAAGTTCAGGTGCCTTGCTATTTTCTTCCGGATCAACAGTAGCTTCTGGTTCCTGCCTCTGCCTGCTTCTTTAACAGGAGTGGATAAGGGTGTTTCAACAATGCTTTCACAAACTGGTTCAATAGTACTAATAGCCCTTGTCCGTCTGAAACTAAACGGCCAGATCCTCCAACCGCCACCTGGTGCTAAACTTTTCTCAACCCTCTCCACCTTTATCATACCTTGGGGTTCAAAAACTTGCTCTTCACTGAAAGAGATCATGCCAAGTACAATAGGAGCAGCTGCATCCCAGGGAAAGTAACGGCCAGCTATCCTAACAACTAGTTTGTTGTTTCTTGTTAGTGACTGCTTCATGGTACGGAACTTCTCTAAGGACACTTTTTCAGAATCAAATGCTCTATGTGCAGCATCCTCCCCCATACCCTCAGATAGCAGGTGCCTGCATAGGGATAATTCTGCAAAAATGACACACATTACATGTTATTGCCAACCCAAAGGCACTTAAGTAATACCCTGTCTCGTACCTGCCATTGCAGGCAATAAACAAAGAAACAAGAAAACTAGTGTCTGAATCTGGTTCTTATAAAATTGAATATTCACATGGAACAATTAAATTAGTGGTGAGAATTTAAATATAAGAATCATAGTATGCAAGATCAAATCAAACCCATCAAAGCCTACTACAGTAAACAAATTAAACAATGTTACTTCCTGGCAAAAACTGAGCTCACCTGCAACAGGATTAAATGAATCAACCTTCAGGTCATCATTATGCTTGTTGTCAGGCATTGAGTTGCTGGGAAGTTCAGGTGCCTTGCTATTTTCTTCCGGATCAACAGTAGCTTCTGGTTCCTGCTCTGGAAAACTCATATTCTTGACTGGTTCAGCCCCATTATTTTCAGCATTGGAGCGCAATGAGCAGCTTAGCTGGACACTATCAGACCTTTCAAGATCATGTATATGAGAACGGAGATTTGGTAGAGATTTAGCCACTATGATACTATCTCCTGAGTTTAACTCACTTCCAGGGATAGGAAGGGGGCTAGTCTCAGGCATTAATGCAGAATTATTTTCTAAGTCCTTTGCAGAATCAGTATGGCATCCTTGCTGTTCCTCTGGATCAGAATCAGATTCATTATACTCTCCTTCATCTGCTGTTTTTCTGGTTCTCATTTCATCCATGGCCTTTGTCTCAGCAAAACTTTCAGTGTCGCTAAACTGAAACTGAATTTCTTCTATATGCTCAGCAAATGATACAACTGCTTGGGTTTCTTCTTTGGGCTCAGCTGTAGTCTCTTGCACAAACCCAATTTCATCTCCACTCGTAGGTATAGGTCTATCTGCATCATCTTCTATTTCTGTGTTCTGTGCTTCAATTACATCAGTAATACTGGGCAAACCCTCCTCCATTTCTACATTATTAGAAAAATTAACCAACTGAGCAATACATTCTCCAGATCCCTCTCCCATTGGTGAGGCCTGAGTAACAGAAACATCAAGCTCTCCACTGTATGCTTCTTTTTCCACAGTTGAGTCTTTCGTCACATCTTCAGGAATATTTTCAGGCACATACCTTAACATCTCTACAACATTAGAAGAAGCATCAGGACAAACATCATCATACTTACAAGCTAAATCATGAGCTGCGTCGGTACCATGATAATCCAGAATGGTGCCCTCAGAATTTTCCATATCTGGACCATTAGCTTGCAAATCTTCCAAGACACAATATGCATGGTCTTGAACCACATTACCCTTGTCTTCTTCAGAAACTGCCATTTCCTCAGAAATCAGCTGCTCTATTGTCCCGTCGGATGCTATGGAATGGTCCTCGAGTTGTACACCATCAGTCAACAAGATATCTGTCGCGTCAAGGACTTTGTTGGTCAAAGTACTAGACATAGCATAGCTCTCCACAGTCTCAGTAGTGCTGATAATAACCATTTTATCTTCGACTACATCTTGCGCAGGAGAACTTGATGAAATGTCATGTCTTTCAGTTGATACATCTATGGTGCCGTAAGTTGGTAAATTGATGTCTGTATAATTTTGGTTGGCACCATCTGAATTTCCAGTAACAAACTGAGAAATCAACTCACTATTACCATTTGTAGTTTCATTCTCAACAGCATGGATTTCAAAAACACCATCAGAAAGAAACTCCTTTGTATGTATTTGCCTTCCTGTAACATCTTCGAAGTTGTGAGCCAACCCACCTAGAGTATCAACAGATTCATGTATACTATTATCTGTTCCCAGATCCTTGTTTGTGGTTGAGGTGATATTAAATTCACTAGTATCATGAGTGTATATCTCAACAACCTCTTCCTTCACACTAGTGATTTGCACACAACTATCAGTTTCATTCGCTGAACTGCTTCTTCCACCATGAGGGCTACCGGAATTGCAGTCAGCATTCTTGCAGTTAGGTTCCATCTCTTTCCCATGATCAAAACAATGTTCTGGTAATACAGTTTCAGAGGTTTCCATCTGATTACTGTAGCCAGCGTCAGCCACAATGCTCTTGGAAGGTTGATCATGTGTGCATACCTCAACAGCCTCTTCCTTCACACTGGTGGTTTGTACACAATGATCAGCTTCATTTGCTGAACTGCTTCTTCCTCCATGAGGGCTACCGGCATTGCAGTCAGCATTGTTGCAGTCAGACTCCTTCCCATGATCAAAGCTATGTTCAGGTAATACAGTTTCTGAGGTTTCCATCTGATCACTGTTGCCAGCATCTGCTACAATGCTCTTGAAAGGTTGATCATCAGAATCACGGGATCTCGAACCACGCGAGAGATTTGTCGACCACTTTGTATCAAGGAGTTCAGCAGCAATCTCTGCTCGCTCTAGTGAGCTCACCCGGTCCATGGCATGGGCATTGTCTTTTACTGTTTTTCGACCAAACATCCTTCCGAGTATGGTGGTCCGCCTCGAGGTGGTTGTCCTCGCGAGTATCTTGCCTTCCCCGACATCGGCCTCCATCGTGGAGCTATCACACGAAGTGCTCTTTGACTTCCTCAACTGAGTTGGCGCCTCCTGTTCGTCTCCAGACGATGCGGGGGAGAGCATGAATTCCCCTTCCTCTGCATTTGGGTCCGCGTCCCTGAGGAAGTAAGCTTCACCATTGCTGTCGAGGTACATGTGGAACCCAGCCTCGACGCCATTGACGGAGATGTTGACCACCTTCTCCCTGGTCTTGAGCACCCCCTGGAACTTGCCGAACCGCACGTACCAGGGCGAGCTCTTGAAGCTGCCGTCCTGCTGCTGCACGACGACGATGTCGACCGCGCCGCCGAACGGGTGGAACGGGCCGGAGACGGTGTAGACACTGCGGGAGATGAGGCTGCCCACCTTCCCCACGGCGTACATCTTGCCCACCGCCGACGAGCTCACGGGCAGAGCAGACCATCAAATCAGTCCCTAGCAAGCAGCGGCGAGCATTGCGTTGGGGATAGGTGTTCAGCTGAACACCCCAATCTTGGTCTGCTTCAATCAAAGGGAGAAAAAATGAAATCTTGTAGGAGTACCTCACGGAACAAGGGCGAGTCGGCGAGATCTGCCTCCCGGAATGAAAATTGCATCGAAGCAAGTTTAGTTCCTTACGAGCAACGCTGAATCGGGACGGATTGGGGCGCCAATTTCAATCAATCTGTCGCGGGTCTTCTTCTCCGTCCCCGGTCGTTCGCCACGACCGAATATCCACTCGGAGGAGCTCGCGGAGAATTGAGATGCGGTCTGATGACGGAGGCAATGGTTTGCTGGGCCTCCGAAGAAATGTAAGGCCGTGGTCGTGAGAGCCCACGTTCCGAACGCAGAAGCCCATGACATGCCGGTCCATACTGGTTGAAGGTTTAGTACCATACTGTTTGCCGAACAAGGAACAGACCAGCTTATAAACCGAGACACGGGAGCTTGCCTCGTCCCTTCGGGGACATCCGATAAAATTGGAACGATACAGAGAAGATTAGCATGGCCCCTGCGCAAGGATGACACGCACAAATCGAGAAATGGTCCAAATTTTTTTGAGATTTTGCGCGCCGGTCCCTGGTTCCTTACATCCATGCCCCTGCTGTCTTCTTTCCTCACCTCTCCCGTCCCAAGTCTGTTACATTCAGGTCCTTCGGAGGCTTTTCTGTTCTTTCGTTGGTGTCTGATGTTTCTCTTCTCGGTTATCCCCGTGGCATTTTTTTTGCCCTCTTTTTTACTATTATTCTTCATATTTATTCCTTTCCAGTTTCCACCTGCTTCTTTATGGCTTTGCTTTACACATGATTTTACAAAAGAAATAACTTCATTTACATTTATGATCCTCGAATTTGTTTGGACAGCACTATGATGAGAAATGCAGGAAAAACACATTTGGGCATTTGCATGACCGGTACACTGCAAGTATATTTATTTACATGCGTAGATGGCTCAAATACTTCAAGAACCTGTCTGTACACCATGCATGTATGCAAGTACCAAGAAGGAGCGTGTACAAACGGCCAGTATTACAGAAGAACAATATGTATGGTCTTTTTAAGCTCTAAATATATTCCTTTAAACACATCTTATTCACCTCCGACCCTTGCAACCAAAATAGCCCTGGAACTTTGATCTGTCCTTGCTGAAGCCAAATCAATCAATTACTAAACATTTTAGCAGGCCAACCAATCTTAGTACATTAGCATGACAATATCACATAAATGACAAGGAAATTCTACCTGGATACTGGATCGGAAATGTGACGAAACCGGGCTTCGAAATAAAAGTAGGCCTACAAGCTTCTTTGGTTTTCTAGAGATCAGTGTGCCGGCACATTTCCAACGTTTAACTGAGTTGAAATGAATTTTTGAAATCCTTCATCAATAAATGCGCAAGGACCTTGGCATATTACTCATTACATGCATGATTACATACACTATGTTGATATTGCTTCGATAGCTCAATTCCAAATGAGAACAAGGAAGAGGTTAGGCTTCTTGTAAACTTTACACTTTGTCTATCTCTCTTTCCAAATTCTTTTGTTGCATACAAGCGTGTTGGAAGTTCTCTTCTGTTTTGAATTCCTGTAGGAACCTCTTGCATTTCCTATTCTTGTTTTCTCATAATCCCATGCTCCAAAGAAAATCTAAATAATACATTCTTCGTCACTATGCACACACACATCTGGGTCCATCCTCCTTCCATAGACTAATAAAATACATTGGAAACTGAACAATCATCCTAAACTTCACTAGGTGCACCCATTCAAGTAAACGAAAGGGATTTCCTTTGTTTCCATGAAAAAAGAAGAGTTTACGGCAATTTCTTTCCACGAACATTATGCGATATTTGTATCTTTTTCACTCCTTTAAGAAAGAAGACCGCTTTGAGATTTGTCTGATAAAAAAACTACATTAATAACAAATCCATGTTCCCCACTATGTTTACTATCATCGATGTTACACAAGTTACATACATGATGTCTGAACTTAATTTGATGAAGGATCTAATTAAATTGTCATTCATTTACCATTTTTCTGAGGTGCTGTTGATATCAATAGGATGCATATGCTATCTCGGATCCCTACGCGGAGAAGATGCCAACAAAAGAGTAAACTACTGCTCTCCTACTTTTAAGTTGGCCCCACTTGTCTCTCTGTCTGATTCACGCTTACACATTTGAATGTGCAGAGCAGAGATCGATGGAGCCGCAGGTAAGTATACCTTCCTTCCTGCATCATTCCTGTCATCCTCTCTCACGTGTACATCGACTGTGGGTTGCATATCTTTCTTGGAGGAATCCATCAGAGATCCACTGACTGGAGAAAAGAAGCAAAAGAAACGCCGCGAGGCATGTAGTATTGTGCTTTTGTCAAGTATGTTGTCACATGCATATCCTCTCTCTTGTGACATTTGCCGGAATCCAAGGGAGCAAACCTTGATATGTATGCATATTTTTTAGTGCTGGAATGAAAAGGGCCACATGAGCAAAAGGAATAAAAAAGTGGATAATTATTTTGGTATGCCAATAAAACATCTACGGCATGTTTCTCTCCTCAAAAGATAAACATTTTTGTGAAAAAATTATCTGATCGATTTCATTCATATTCCTGTGCAGGAGTATTATTTGCACCAAAGTAGAAAACGAAAGGAGTCGTGGATGGATATTCCCTGTGCTATGAAGCTAGCCGACATCCTCCTCAAGATTATACTAGTACATGCTAAGAATATACCTTCACTTTGATGCTCCTATCTCCTTGCTCCTATACCAAACAAGCAAGCAATCAGCTGAGGAGCTCCAGATCCAAAGCACAATCCCTAAGCCAATCGCCAGCATCACACCTGGAGTGGCTAGCAGCAGCATCCCGGACTACTTTTAACATATTCTTAACCTTGGATTGGTACTCTGATACATGGGATATTCTCGTGCTAATGGCCAAGGGAGACGGGGACCTACAAGTGCACCAAATGATTAAGCACTAAGAAAAGTGCACCAAGATTCCGTCTTGATTGTATTTTCACTGCCTTTAGAGTTTTCTTTTTGTTGCTGCAATTATTATCCCAACCACTAGCTGATGTGTGCTTTTGACTTTTTAAACATGACTATGGTACTGTGGAAGTCATATATCAAAAGGACATGTACTGATTTCTGCATACATCAAAGGGACATGTACATATTGCTGGAAATTTTAAGACACAATGTAGAATTTCTATGGCCCATGTCATAAAAATGAACTTCATACATATGTTGTTGTTTTCCCCGTTTGCTGGCAAGTTTTTGTTCTATAAGCAGTAACACGTTGTAATTGACATATGTGCTACCAAATATATATTATGATGTGTCAAAAAGGTTGAAAATGAATTTGTTAGGGCCTCTTTGGTAGGGCTTTTTCAATGACTTCTTCAGCGGCTTCACGTGATTTCCAACCAAAGAGAGTGCTTTCTCACGTGCTTCTCCTTAAAAAAAAAGAAGAAAGCCCCTTCCAAAAAAGAGGTGAAGCATAAAGCCACAAAATGATAGCTTCACCGGCTTCTTTTCTCTACAATGCTCTCATCTTTATATATTTGTCCCTAAAAATATGAAGAAGCTGCAAAAAAAGCCGTTTTGCCAAACGTTTTAGGCACAGCCGCAGACACAGCCAGTACATCCATTTTTTCAAAGAAGCCACAGCCACAGCTGAAGCCGGCGCAGCCACAGCCCTACCAAAGAGGCCCTTACTTTTCACGGTGAAAAACTGAAAAGGAAAGTAAGAGGAAATACCAGCCCATAGTAGGAACGGCGAAAGCATGCATGGAAAAATGGACAGGGCCAAGTAGGAATGTCCACATGACAAATGTGCTTTTCAAGCCAGAAATAGTCTTTTGAACCTTTTCCCAAAAGGTGAGAAAATGACATCTTTCATTCATCTAGAGCCTACCACTCCTGCCAAAAACTCAAGGTCAAATTAAGATCCATGCATGATAAGAACAAAAGAAGATCAAGGCAAAGAAAAGGAACTTTAACAAAAATAACCAACAAATTGTTTGGTGAAAAATAAAACAAATTGCACCGAAAGAGATATTTCTCCAGAAAATCTACGCTTACAAAAATTACTGGGGCAAAAACGACATGTGCATGTTGTCTTCTATAGGTACGTGTAGCCATGTCGTGGATCATTCTCCGTGCCGATGAGGCAAGCGTGGCCCAGGACGAGCAAAAGAACAAGGCGTACTCGATCGGACATGCACGGCACACTGCTCGGAGCCAAGGCTACATTCACACAAGTCAGTGAGATTCCTGCATGGCGCATTGGTACGGTTCCCTTTGGATTTTCCAGTGAATTCTCCAAGTAGCTCGCACAAGGGAACAATGGATGTCATGAACGTCGTTTATAGTTGTTTGGACCTTTCTTTTGGATCGCACTTTGTAATAATGGACAACTATATATATCGATATAGAGGCTGGAATATTAATACATATTCCTTTTTTTTTAAAAAAACAAGGGAACAAAATATATCTAGTTGTTTCTTGTAATGAAAATTATCACCAAATGCAAGTTGTTATACTGTAGTACTACAACACGCTTACACATTCCTGAATTGATGATAAAGCATGTTATTATACGTCTGAACTGGATAATACATCACGATGTTGAGTCATTGAAATGAGATTAATTCCTGAATCACCACGGGGAGCTGATCGGAAGCGTCCTCCAACGGTGTCCTGAATCGATCCCTACCAGTTATACATGCATGGCTTGCCACAGAAGGCAGCTAGCTACTACAGATGAAACTGAGCTAACAGTGATACCTATACGGATCATCTAGGACGAAGTAAAATTATCTAAACGGTAGTACTAGAGAAGAATTAGCAGGTTTGTTCGATCACGTGCTCACCGGCGCCCACTCGAAGCGGCCGTCCAACGGGCGGTCGAGGGCGACGTCGTAATTGTACCTGCAGTACAGAAAGAATGGCATGAGCGAAAAATTGTGCAGGCAGAAGCGAGTGCACGTTTATAATCTGATACGGTGAAAAAGTGTTCTCACTGCACGTACGTCTTCGCGAATCGCCGGCGCTCGGCGAGCTCCGCGGCGGCGAAGAAGGGCTCCATCTCTGCCTCCGACGGCGGCGGCGGCGACCGGTCAGCAGCAACGCCGCGGTTGGCCTCGCATTGGTGGCGCTTCTTCAACGCCTCGGCCTCGCCGGAGATCAGGAGCGTGTCCCGTCTAATTAAAACAACACGAAAAATTCAGAACGATGATGGCTTTTAATAAACTGTGTGTAATATCTAAAAGCTGTCATTTTTTTTTTGAAAGAAAAATGATGATCTTTGTGGATGAAACACATAGATGGAGAATGGAGGGATCTTGGTGGAACCTGCTGTCTCCGACGTCGCAACGGCCGTCGCGGACGATTGGATCACTTGTCTTCGCCGGCGCCGGCGCCGGCGCCTCCTGCTCCGGTTGGCCGCCGGGCAAAACCAGCTGCGAGGTGACCACGCGACAGCACTGCCGCACGCCTGCTGCGGCGGCGCTCTGCTTCCGCCGGGGGCTGCCGCGCGCGCTCTTGGCGCCGCCGCACCGGCGCCCTGATCCGCCGCGGCACTGCTGCTGGCGCCTGCTCCTCGTCGGGCCGCAAGCGGCGGAGGAGGAGGTACCCGGCTGCCTCGGGGACGGCGGCGGCGGAGGAGGAGCATCGCCGCACTTGCCCATGATCGGCGAGGCCGGCTCAGCTCGATCGTGGGCTGCTGGTTGGTTGGTGTGCGTGCGTGTTGATGGATGGCTTGGTGCGCGTGCGTGTTGATGGATGGCTTAATTTGTACTACCACTCCCGTTCACTGTGGCGAGGGAGCGAGAGCTGCTTGTACGGGACAAACGAGAGCTTGCGAGTTGTGACAGAACAGGGCCAGGTTGTGAAGGAGATCAAGGCACGAGCAGCAACTTTCGTGATTACAGCTTTGGCTCACAGCTTGTTCTGTAATCACGAAAGATCCATCCATCAGATTCCCCGACGATGCAAAACGGCCGGCGCAGCCTGGCTCCCGAGAAATGCTACACCGGTCGTGTCTCTAGTCCCCAGCGGCCCAGCGCCAGAGTTGAGTCCCAGCCAAAACTCCATGGCCCATGCCCATGCATGGGAATCGATCACTGATTCACTGTTTACTGCTGCAACACACTCCAGCTAGTAGAAACACCCCTGCATGCTGCCTGATCCTTCTCAGCCCGGCAATCCGTCTCCCGGCAGTCGCAGCAATAATCTTTACCGAGGCGCGAGAAAGCACTGCCTGCATGCACCGCCTGTTCGTCCTCCCGATCGGTCTGATCTTCCTCGGCTGTGATCCACCAATAATCGACGGCGATCGCGATCGGCTCGACCAACAAGCCGCACGGCGCGGGGACCAGCGGAAAGGGGAGGAATGACCAGCACCACCCGCAACGAGCAATGATGAAAAGCAGGGGAGGAAAATGGCTGATGAGATGAGACGCGCGCAGGTTGTTTGTCGCTGAGCAAAGCGGTGGTGAATCAAATGAAAGGAGACGACACGGTGATTGTCACGTACTTACAGGTGCCAAAGAGGCTGTTAACACTCTGAGAGTCTGTCTGAGCTAATAGGAGTATTCTAGTACTAGTAAACAGTTAGCTTTGGGAGGCAAAAGGCTGGTGCGAATGAAAGCGCATTTCGCATCTCAAACAACGTTCGTCGCGAAAAAGAAAAAGGTGCATCTCGCAAGTAGCAACTGATCTCGGAACAGATACAGGAAGAACTCCATTGCTGCAGGCTGTCCGGACGGTCTTGGCCGTGCTGCATCGCATCGTCAGCAACCGCCGACGCGATCGATTCCTCCTGATGAAGATATGGGGAACTGGAGATGGATTCGGTGGAGACGAGGAGATCGCAGCATGGGTGTCTGGGAAAGGCCGAAAGTTCAATGTCGTCGAGCTCCTCATCAGCTAGTGCCATGTCTGAATTTCAGCTGTAGCATATTGGTGGTAGTTCGTCTGTTCTTGTGACAACTGACAGTGCCATCATATGGGTGCCATGCGTGCCTTCATATGCACGAACACGCGTTCAGAGTCTGAATCACGAGCTTGGTTGGAACAGTGTTTGGTCTCAATCTTCACTGGGCCGGTCGCGGTAGCAGTTACGAGTCCAGTCTGCCCGACGCGGCGGGCCCATGGACGTTCGCATCTGTTTGTAGTTGAAAGGCTGAAACTGAGGCCCATACGCTAGTTTTTCTGGGCCTTCCTTGGACGAGATCCGTCGATGATGCGTCGTTACTTCTCGTTCATGAACGGTCTTCTCACTTTACCAGCCCAAATACTTCTAAAAAAATATACTAAAACTTGCTAGCCCAAATCGGAGACACCAGACGGCGACGAGGCCAGCGGCGGGCGCCGCGCCCCCCC
>LAPY01001363.1:84795-102676 GCA_000970635.1 Eragrostis tef
TCAGAAAAATGTGAAACTAATTTTGTTGGACTCCTTGTGATCAGATCTATCCACCAAAAAGGCCAAATCACAGAAAATGTGTTGAATGTTTTCTATAAAAATGATTTTGCACAGATATTATTTAAATAATAATTATTTTTATGTTACTCAATAAATCATGAAATTTGCATGTCTTTTAAGCCACTGTTAACACACTTACAGAATATTTTTAGACTGGCATACAATTTCTAATTATTTACTTATGATTTAAATCGTGTTTTGCATTTTTTACTAATGACCTGTGCTTATGTACCAGCATGATATTGTCCGAGTTGTCCCAATTTAAGTGACCAAGAAGCTATGGATAAATTATGTAATGCTTGTGGCCCAGTGCACATGCATTGCATGTGGAGACATAACACTTACCTTGCTGGGTAGAAAAAAATCAAATAACATATATAAGTCCTACCAGGGATATTTGACTACTCTTTCAGACACGGAGATCGTGTGTGTGTGTGTGTTTGTGTTTTGAGTCCATGGAGATCATGTGGCTGGTATGTATCAGTACACACATCATATGCAAAATATCATGGCTGGTATGTATCAGCGACCTGGCCGCCGACGACTCGAGGGCGGCTCCCTCCCCTCTGGCAGCCTCTCCGGCGCCGGTAGGTGGGGGGAGCAGGCCTCCCGCGCGTCAAGGGCGAGTTGCCTGCCGTGGAGCGATGAGGGCGACCCCTCTCTCCCCATGTCTAGGGTTAGGGTTCCTCCAAGGTGGCGTGTTGGGTGGAGAAGCCGGTGTCGGTGTCGACGACGGCGGCAACTCCCCCGACCAGACGAATTGGAGGATTTGGTGTCGAGCCGGCGATGACGAAGTGGAGGCGATGTTGCCGACGAACTTGAATGAGGTACTCCGACTGTTACTCCATGGCGTGGAGGTCAGGTATGGCCGAGACACAGGGCTAGTGAGGTTAGGTCTAGGCGAAGTCCTAGGTTGGTTTAGTGTTTGGGTCCGAGTCTAGTTTGGTAAGTTTAGGGTTCTTCGTTCCTTGGTGGTTCAATTGGTCCCCTTTGTTCTTCTACTCCTGTTCGATGGTGTGCGTGTCGGATGCGGTGAAGATTATTTATCCCTCCATGGCTTGAAGCAAGGCGACGGTCGAAGTGCTTTCAGATCAAATATTAGTTCAGGTTCAATCTGTTTTGGACAAAGTTCAAAGATGGTGTCTGTTACGACTTTTTCAAAGTTTGTCCCCTTGGCTTTCGGTGGAGGTGTTGATGATCGACATCGGATTTGGATGTTCCTGGCTGATTCATGGAGTGGCCGTGGAGGATTTATTTGGTTCAAATTGAGGAAGAAGAAGAATAGTCGCAATACATGGTTTGTAAGTTCTTGTGTCGTCTGATTGTAATAAGGGATGCGATCTGTTTCAAATCTTAATATATTTCCCTTTGCAAAAAGAATATGCAAAATATCATGTCTTCATGATGCGAGAGTTATAGATCTTTGTACGTAGCTCCATGCTGTGTGGTTTAGTAGCTGGTTCGATCCTGGAAAAGTAAATCAGAGTTTCCAAGTTACTAACTTCACATAATTTTAATTGAAGCCCATGTACATTAATTTTCTGAAAGAAGACTTTTACAGTATATCTAAATAAAACCTACACCAGGGAGGAACCAGTATAAATGTAAATAAAAACATTGCGAAAAATATTCCTTGCCAAATATAAGAGGTCATATTTTTTTTTCAGGAATCCATAAGCGGCCATATTTGATATATACTACTATCCATATAATTAGGTATCATCGAAAGATAATGCCAGATCATCTTTATTACAAAAGGTGCTCCCTCCGGTTCGCTATTATTCCGTGGCATTTTCACATTCGTTTGACAATATTTGTCCATATAAAGATTGTTCTTTTGTTCCAAAGAAAGTTCAATTGCAAAAAGATCTGTTTTCTGGGGGGGATAAACCAATACATACAGAGTAAGCATATTTGCACATACGGATTTACTACTATCTTTTAGCTAGACTTGACTTTTGCTTTCTATGGTTCTCCGATGCATAATGATGGTTGTGGATAAATAACAAAACAATTTATCAAAAATAAAAATGAAGGTGCGAAACAAAGGGCATTTTAGTGTAATTTCCCTAGGTGTTCATGGGAAAATTTCACCTTTGATTTTAGGTTTTAGTTGTGAATGTAAGGCAACACAAAAGGGTGGTTACTGATCACAGATAGCAAGAGGAAGCAGCGTAGCTTATTGACACCACTTGAACTAGCAAGATTTAAAAGTGTTGGACCATCTGGAGCATTGAGGCTCAGAAGATCTCATATATATGTAGTGATAATGACACTCCTAGCGATGTCTAGAATTTGTCCCAATTTTTCACGGTATCGAGCAACATATGTATTGTCCTCTAAATTATCCAAGTCATCAGCAAATAGTATACGAAACTTAAATGAGTATAACAACTCAACTTCAGATTGAACCAAGTAGTTGATGCCATCTCTTAATGATTGGAATAGATGGATCATTGACAATTGGGGTCAAGTAATAGAGATAGTTCATGAACTTGTAACTGATATATCAACAGCTAATAGATGTAACAATAGTAGCAATCTGACTATTCAACAATGAGTGATAACTATCTCCAATAATTGATTCTCTCCACTATCACAAATAGTGATAACAGGGTACACAATACATAATAACTGGTTTACAAGAACTTGATGAAACACAAACCTGCAGTAGATAAACTCTCCAACCCATGACTCTGATGAGCACGAACTAGAGAAGGGAAACCACAAAATTCCAGCACGCACCCAGGAGAAGGATCACCTAATAATCACGCACTTCAGAAACCGGTGAAAGGATCGACAGCAGCAAGCTTCAATCGATAGAAGAGGACAATGCTTCTAGGGTTTCTTGGAAGACACCACGACCATAAACACAATAAAAAGTCAACTCTGTGTTATTCAACTCGACCACAATCAAAACAGACTCGGCCTCTGTCTGAAACAAAATTAACTGAGCATTTGGACGCACCTGGAGCTTGTCCTCAAGACAGGTGACGATGGTGGCTGGGATGAGGCCAAGGATGCCACCGCTGTCGATGCTCAGCCCTGTGATGAGCCTCCCCTGTGACGGAGGCGGCTGTGGAACCGCTGTGTCAGCACAGGTGGTTAAGTTATTTATTAAGGCCAGTCTCAGTGCATACTTTCATTTTATACTTTTCAAGAGTGCCACATCAGATTTTGAGTTTTCACATAACAAATGAAACTGTCTCTCTCAATGCATAATTTCATCTCACGGTTTCATAAGAAAAGCATGACATTAAATTCTTGCATTGAGATTGGTCAAAATATGTTGGGATGAAAGTTTTGGCTCTCAATGGGTCTTTCAATGATCTTTCATGTATATGAAAGTGTGCCACACTCCTTTCATGGGGATGAAAGAAACTTCTCTTCTTTCATCTTAATTGATGTGTCATGTTATCTATTTTGCTGATGTGGCATCTTATTTAATGGTGATGAAAGAACCATTGAGACTGGCCTAAGTACTACTGCCAGTTCGTGTGTTGAGCTGAACAAGAACTTATTGATGCACTTCTGCTCTCGATCTAGACTGTGGTGAGCTATTTATAAATCGTGGTTAGCATGAACTCTCAAGAATGTCTCCACACACAAAATTTAAGCATTAGCTAACCTTACAACTCTCTCTCTCTCTCTCTCTCTCTCTCTCTCTCTCTCACTCTCTCGCGCTCGCTCGCTCTCAGACACACATACACAGAGATAAAATAAAAACGGTGGTATTCCTCTCCGCTGTGGTTGTATTACGCACAATTCATACTGTTGAATTAATTATAACCACCAATACATAAGCAAGTTGATAGAAGTTTCATGGTGGTTCAGATGATGAGAGTTATATGGTTATAAGGTATAACTAAAGCAATTTTCCTACTATAAATTTTGTTATTTTAACTCTAGATCGCTACATTCACTATATACGGGAGATGGATAGCATAGGTGTTAACAAACTTGATCGTAGTCAAATGTATTTGAGTATACATATATCTACTTATTCGGTCACTATCAACACGCTTAAGTCAGAAGATGATGAAGAATTATGTGCACAAGTGACTGGTTCTACTACCTCACCAAACATTGGCACTATGTACAGCTTAAGACACCAACACGGCCACAATATCACAGTTGATCCAACTGTTGAATTTGTATGCACATTAGGTAAATTTATTAAAATATAATACACAAGTATCATGGTGCTGGACAGATGATGACACCGAATTCACAACAACAGAAAGTAACAAGTATAATGGTCGTAGGATGGAAACAAAGAGTGGTTTGACGTTAAAGATGTTGTGATATATACGACGTGCAGAGATGTTTATAGTTACTAAATGGCTATTTATGTTTATGCACTATACATGTTTGTTTCATAGGGTTGCGCACACACAAAAGGAGGTTTGTTCAACTCGATCTGTCAGATCGGGTTGAACAAACCTCCTTGACATTGCTAGGATTTTGGTATCTATTTGAGTCATCATTGTAGTAACAGTTGCGAATATATGCTTTTCATCATCTTAAGGCCTTGCTTGTCCCAGCTTCAAAAGATACAAATAAATGATTAATTGATAAAAAGCATGTGTCTCCTTGGACAGCGGATCGATCCAGTCCTGGTCATGATTCGGAGCATGCACGCACAGGCATCTTGCTTGTTACGTGAACTACTCCTAATTTATCGTAGCTAGTTGTCACGAAATCCGAAGCGTGTCCAACCTTTAGTGAACGCTAGTTCTGATATCTAATAACATAAAAAAAATCAAAATCAGATGTCAGAAACTTAACGCTGAAAATGCGACCTGAGAGGTTATTTCTGAAGGAAGTCGTCTTTAATTTACAAGTGCATTATGCATAGGCTAAATTTGCTCAAAGACATCCTTCAATATTGGTATTTGCTAGTGGATACTACTCAAGTTTGGTTTTTCTAGAAGACACTATTGAATTGTGGTATTTAGCTAACAGAGGTCCATGCCATTAGAATATTGATTATCTTGTGTGGAGAAAAGAGAAAATTCTAGAAACGACCATATTGCTCTTGCAACCAGTTTAGCAATTTGATTACATAGCCACAGTTCTTTGCTAGCTATACATTCCATAGGCATTATTATTATTTTTCATTAAAAGTACTAATTATTTTTATAAGCATTATTAATTATACATATTTTAGAAATTGTGTTAATTGTATCATGATATGTTGAGTAGGTTTGACTTAGGTAAATTTATTAAAATATAATACACAAGTATCATGGTGCTGGACAGATGATGACACCGAATTCACAACAACAGAAAGTAACAAGTATAATGGTCGTAGGATGGAAACAAAGAGTGGTTTGACGTTAAAGATGTTGTGATATATACGACGTGCAGAGATGTTTATAGTTACTAAATGGCTATTTATGTTTATGCACTATACATGTTTGTTTCATAGGGTTGCGCACACACAAAAGGAGGTTTGTTCAACTCGATCTGTCAGATCGGGTTGAACAAACCTCCTTGACATTGCTAGGATTTTGGTATCTATTTGAGTCATCATTGTAGTAACAGTTGCGAATATATGCTTTTCATCATCTTAAGGCCTTGCTTGTCCCAGCTTCAAAAGATACAAATAAATGATTAATTGATAAAAAGCATGTGTCTCCTTGGACAGCGGATCGATCCAGTCCTGGTCATGATTCGGAGCATGCACGCACAGGCATCTTGCTTGTTACGTGAACTACTCCTAATTTATCGTAGCTAGTTGTCACGAAATCCGAAGCGTGTCCAACCTTTAGTGAACGCTAGTTCTGATATCTAATAACATAAAAAAAATCAAAATCAGATGTCAGAAACTTAACGCTGAAAATGCGACCTGAGAGGTTATTTCTGAAGGAAGTCGTCTTTAATTTACAAGTGCATTATGCATAGGCTAAATTTGCTCAAAGACATCCTTCAATATTGGTATTTGCTAGTGGATACTACTCAAGTTTGGTTTTTCTAGAAGACACTATTGAATTGTGGTATTTAGCTAACAGAGGTCCATGCCATTAGAATATTGATTATCTTGTGTGGAGAAAAGAGAAAATTCTAGAAACGACCATATTGCTCTTGCAACCAGTTTAGCAATTTGATTACATAGCCACAGTTCTTTGCTAGCTATACATTCCATAGGCATTATTATTATTTTTCATTAAAAGTACTAATTATTTTTATAAGCATTATTAATTATACATATTTTAGAAATTGTGTTAATTGTATCATGATATGTTGAGTAGGTTTGACCAAGTAAACATGGACATTTTGGTCATTTACAAAATCATATCTATCCTATATGCAAGAAAAGTCATATTTTAATGCCTTGTGTGTCCATTAGCTAATTGGCACAACTAAATAGTGTCTATCGGCAAAACCAAATTTGACTAGTGTCCACTAGCAAATGCCAACATTGAAGAGTGTACATGAGCAAATTGTCCCATTATGCATATATACATGACCGAAATCTGCTTGATCGCCTGATTGCAGGTCATTTTTAATACAACGCAATTGTTTGCAAGAAAGAACGGGATATATACGAACTCATTGCCGCACAATCGAGTCCCCAAAATATTTCGTAATACAGGTTCCTGACCACGCGATTCCACCAACATTTTGCAGAATGAAAGTGCTGTTGTTCTCAAAATGGGAAACAGTGATGTGGACGTCCAAAACCCGTGCCAAGGAGACCGAAACATGCAGATGTCCAAATTCGTCCGATCCTGATGAAAGCTAAGTTGCAGCAAAATGCCCTGCAATTTTCCAGTTGCCAGCATATGTGACATGCTATTGATTATAATTTCTTTCCAGATTGCCCACTGACTAGGACTGGACGAAAAGCGCGTGGCTCGTTAGCTCTGCTCAGCTCGTGACCAGCTCGGCTCGTTCACTTTTTTCCAACGAGCCGAGCCAGCTTTGTAGGTCGTTATGTTTAATGAGCGAACTCGAGCTGGCTCGTGAGCCGCTCATGAGCCAAATAAGCCAGCAAGTCAGGCCTAGCACTTCTCGGTCCCCTCCTCTCTCTCTCCACACCTTATCCCTTTCCCGAATCAAGATGCCACCACACTTTGCTTCCTCTTAAGTCCCCATCACCCTGCCTCGCTCGCGAACCATACCGCCTATCTCGCCAGCCCGTTACCCTGCTCTCTCGCCGCCCACTTACGAGGTTGCCAGAAGGAGATCCGCGATGTTATCGGCGCCTCTTTTCTCCCGTAGCAGCACTCGCCTTTTCCTTCCCCTCCGTCATCAACACTACAGCCATCAACGCTAAAGCCCATGGTGAGCACGAGCTCGTTTTTCTCACCGTTCTTCCCATGACCATGGCAACGGCGGAAGGGGACCGAGTCAAGATCCAAGCCGTGGATAGGTGACGTGACGCGCGATGGCTCAAGCCGGGCGGTGCCGCCCCTCCCCCTACTCCCCTCGTGTGGTTGTGCCGGCTCCCCCACGTCACCAGCTCTCGTCACTTCTCGGCCGCGATGACCTCCGCTATGTTAGCCTCTGCCTTCCTGCCTGGCACACCTTCATGCTAAAAAACGTGATGATGTATCCGACGGCATGGTTGTCGTCTTGTTCCCCAGGTCGCAACAAAGATGTTGGAAGCGAGCAACGAACTTAACGAGCTGGCTCGCAAGCCAACTCGAGCTCGTAACGAGCCGATCCGAGCCAGCTCGTTATCCTAACGAGCTGGACTGAACCGAGCCGAGCTGGCTCAATAGTCCAACCGTACACCGAACCAACTCATATTTTGGCAGGGAAATCGACATTATCTATCTCATACATCAATCCAGAGTTGACTGGTATGAATAATTGGTGATGCCGAAAATCGTAACATGAAGATGGTTTATACTAGTTTACTGCAGCATAAGGGAGCAATTAAGACTTTTTTTTGAAACTTTATTTGTCTCTTAACTAATTTAAGTCCCGATCCATTCTATAGAAACATAAATCTTGACATTCAAGATAAGTTAAATCTGTAGAGTTCCTATTCACGATGTACTTATTCCGGTTTGAAATTTTTCCGAACACTAATGACAACATGAAAACTGCGGTCATAAATATGTCATTAGAAATTTGTACATTAGGGAAATTTTAACAACATTCAAAAATTCTACCAAATTAATTAATGATCAAGAGATGGATTTTTATTCCTTTTTTCTGAAAAAGGCATGTATTTTTCTTTAATCACTTTGTACCAAAACTATTTGATTGAAATATTTTTTTGGTCTGGAAAAAAATGGAACATCTGAAATTTCAGACAAATTTATGATCCCTGCTGCGCTTGCAATCATTCATGATGTATGTTTGATGTTGATATGTGGGGCCAATCAACTCCATCTGCCCACGCATGTGCTCTTTGATATATTCTTGCCTGAAACCAAAATAATATATAAATGGACCAAAGGTGGTCGTCACGAGAGTAAATGCTGAAAATTTTCAACTTTTAAAAGCTTCGTATGGATATACCTACTCTACCTTTGAAATAAAAAATAATAGAATTTGTCAGACTATAGAGTGTAATGATGAAGGGCTACCTAAAAGGTTATCTGAATGTTCTCTTTTATTTACATGATTATATTTTATACAAGTACAAGATGACACTTTTTTATATATCCTATGGTCATGTCTAGTAGGAACCAATATCATTGCATCTTTTCTCTTACAGCTTCTGGTTCTACGCTGGGGATACTCCAGCATCGAGTCATCTTCCATGCAGAAACATTTGCAGAACCAAATTAAACATGACTGATGTTCTCTTTTCTTTGTTTCAACAGTAAGCAAATATTTAAAATTCAAATTTTGATTCACTAATTAAGAGAATGGTCAAATCCAGATGAAAATTTCTAACTACAAAATCTATACTGTCAACAGGAATTTCAAACTTCCGATTCTAATAAGGGGCTTCAACCTCTCAACTCGAACAAAGTACTTCTCAATATGTTCCTCCAAACTTTTTGGTTTGGATTTCAAACTTGGTGAACTTTAAACTTATATTGTTAATTCTCAAATATCAGCTGTAAGAAAATGGATAAGCTTTCAATATGAACTAGAAACTGTCCACCAAAAATGATGTAGACTTCCAACTTGCAGTTTTAAAGTATCAGCAAAGAAGTTTTCAATTCAACATTGACCGTGATTGTGAAAACTACGCCAGAAAATCTTCTCAAACACCTATAACATTGTGGGACGAACAAAACAGTTGTCAAAGGCAATAAACTAAATTTGATAACAACCCAGGTGTAGAAATCCAATAGAAGCTAGTGAGCTAGCACTGCTCAGTACATGCATAGTTTGTGATAAAAAATCGATACTTATGCGTCCACAACTAGCAAACACGAAGTTATGAAGTTCACCAAGAAGGCAAAAAATCGGTGTCCCAAATGCAAAATTCCACGACCAACTTGTTGTTAAATTAAAATAAGTTACATTATATTGAAACAATATACCTAACGATCTACCACACACACACACACACACTCATTGCAGCTCTAGGTACACATAGCCACTCTTATTTTAACAACCAAGCAGTTACAGCTAGCTTGTCGGTTTTGAGACTCGCAGCTTGCGCTCAGCAGATAGTTTCTCCGCGAAGTTAGCAAGTGCCTTTTCGTTCGTGATGACGTCGCCGGGGACCTGCTCGTACATCCCTGTGTCGATGTTCACCCTTGACACTGGCTTCTTGAGAAGCTTCTCCCCGATCCCAATAGTTTGTGATAAAAAATCGATACTTATGCGTCCACAACTAGCAAACACGAAGTTATGAAGTTCACCAAGAAGGCAAAAAATCGGTGTCCCAAATGCAAAATTCCACGACCAACTTGTTGTTAAATTAAAATAAGTTACATTATATTGAAACAATATACCTAACGATCTACCACACACACACACACACTCATTGCAGCTCTAGGTACACATAGCCACTCTTATTTTAACAACCAAGCAGTTACAGCTAGCTTGTCGGTTTTGAGACTCGCAGCTTGCGCTCAGCAGATAGTTTCTCCGCGAAGTTAGCAAGTGCCTTTTCGTTCGTGATGACGTCGCCGGGGACCTGCTCGTACATCCCTGTGTCGATGTTCACCCTTGACACTGGCTTCTTGAGAAGCTTCTCGCCGACCTCAATCAGCGCCTTCATGTTCTCCTCCGTTGCGACGTCCACCGATGATGTGTGCCCTGTTAGCGAATCCTCCTACATGCATACAGTTCACATCAGACGGTGAGCCTAAAAAAGATTTATATTTGTGGACAGAGGGAGTAGTAATAACTAGTAAATACCTGGATGCGAAGGTAGTTCTCCTCACAGCGGAG
The DNA here is from genome assembly GCA_000970635.1 of Eragrostis tef. NCBI lineage: Eukaryota > Viridiplantae > Streptophyta > Magnoliopsida > Poales > Poaceae > Eragrostis > Eragrostis tef. The sequence goes on from LAPY01001363.1 coordinate 95,173, forward strand.
GGCCTCAAATAGCACGGCTGCGTGGATGTCGACCATGTCGGAGCTGGAATGAGAGAAGATATCGATGATTGGTGTCAAGCCGCCGTTGTAGAGCCACTGCAGTAGGCCCCACTTTGCGCACTCCGGCGCCGTATACTGTTTCGCCTGCTTGGGCGACCCGGTGCCAATGGAAATGATGAGGTAGTTTTTGTACTCCGTCGGCTTCCCGGGGTGGAAGTCCGGGTTATGGCGAAGAACCTCCTTGGTGAGCATGGACATGGCCACCATGGTTGGGTTGTTCGCCGCGACGCCTCCGTCGATGAGGTGGTACTCACGGGATTTTCCCTCCGGGTTGTGGGTGGTGAAGAAGTGCGCCGGGAAGTAGGTCGGCGCCGCTGAAGTGCTGATGCAGATGTCGGAGAGGTGCGCGTTCTTCAGCGGGTCGTGCTTGGCCTCGTACGTGGAGAAGATGACGGGTTGCAGGTTCTTCACGTCGAACGTCGGCACGATGACGTTGGTCACCGTGTCCGCGATCTTCACGTCGTGGGTCAGGCTCTTGATCTTGTCGTGCAGGAACACGCCGTCGTATTTTGGGCCTCGCATGTTGCCGATCAGGTTCGCCGCCGACGTCAGGAACCACGCCCTGCAGGGTCATCATCGTCACCAGGTGAATTAGCTTGACGACGATCCACTAGGTAGTGGGAGCAGTAGGTGAAAGAAAGAGACATGAGGAACAGGTCCTCGCAGATGGTGGAAGTAAGGCGACATGATGAACTGGAGTATATCAACTGAAACCTGGTGACATCCACTAGTTAGGACAGAAACTGATGGATTAGTGTGTGAGAAATCAGAGCCGTACTTTCTCTGCGGAAAGATTTTGGGGCCGTTGTCGAGGTAGAACTTGGTGAGGTCCTTGCCGGCGAACAGCGGCCGGTTGTTCTCGTCCGGCGCCGCCAGCATCGACGTGAGCAGCGCGCCGGTGCTCGTCCCGGCGATCACGTCGAAGTAATCTGCAATCCGAGCGTCCGGCCCATCCAGATCCTGCAACCAAATCACAAATTTAACAATCAATTGTTGCTTTACTAATTTAAGCGTAGAATGACTGGTCAACAGAACAATTAACAACAACTGACGTGTGCTTAATTCTCGTGGGTTTGCACTTTAGTACCTGGAGCTTGGCCTCGAGGAAGGCGATGATGGTCGCCGGAATGATCCCCCGGATGCCGCCGCCGTCGATGGTCAGCACCGTGATCAGCTTCCCCGTGCATGGAGGCGGCTGCGGCACCTCGGCGGGGTTGGACTTGCCGTCGCTGGTAGCCATGATTCCTATCGAGTGTACTGTACTCTAGCTAGTACTAGCAGAAGTCACTTCTATGAATGCGTGCTTCTTGGATCGCGTGGTGTAGTTCTACAGGCTGTGACGAGCTATATATAACAAGAGTTGGTCAGTGGAGTATGAACGTTGCAAATACAATGGTTTGCTTGAGCTGGCCGGCGTGGCCCATCTCAACCGCGTCAGTCGCCGGCTAGGGATGGAATCTCCTATCCTTCCTCATATACTTTTGTGTTATCCACGTTTCTTGCCTTGGAGTTGCTATTGACCGTCATCATGGAAGACTTGAACCGGGATAGAAAAATGTTGGCTCGTGATGTGCATGATGGTCACTGTATACTTTCCTTTGTTATCGGTATGCAAAACAACAGGTGAGTATTATATCAGGTTAGGTGGATCATGAGATGTACTTTATCTAGGACTGTTACTTAATTCGCTCGTGGCCCAGAGCTCATATGCATGGTAGGTGTTGTAGCGCCTTCCTGATTTCTTCACCTCGCCTTGCGTTGCACTTTGTCCATATAAAATAGTTAACTCGCGCAGGTTGTGTTTCAGGGACAACTTGCCTATGTATGAAATTTTTTATACTACACTAAGCCAGGATTACACTTCGTAAGCAAGTTAATAAGGACAATACTAGCGAGATGAGATATTACAAGCTGACTCGGCAATACAGAAGAAATACCATTTCCCTAGAAATGTTAGTATCGAAAGGGAAAAGCTGTAGGTTCGACCAGAATGGTCTGAGCAGTTGGACTGCAGTGATCTGCCTGTATAGTGCTTTGTTGTGTTTTGATGCATTGTTTCTTGGCTGTTAGATGGCTCAGTCGGTGAGCAGTTGGACGCTCTGGTCTACTCTATAGCATCGCTCGTATCGAAAATCTCAACAATTCACTACTAGAATCTCAACAATTCACATCGAATGAAGACGATGGGAGAGAGAGAGCTGATTTGTGGATAGAGATGGCCGATGAGCGTCTACGGGAGGACAAAGGCTGTAAAAACTTTATCAGCTTGGATTTGGGCATCGCCTCCAGGGCTGCAGCTTGCGGCGGGAGAGAGAGAGGATGAGGATGAGAGTGAGCGGCTCACTTGTGAGAGAGTGGATGGATAAAGACGAGCGAATGAGAGAGACGGGTCCAGGCTGTCCATGCTGTTGATTTCCCGTAGGAAAAGACTGTCTTTTCCTACCATTTCCAAGCGAACTTTAGGGAATGACTCTCTTTCCTTACGACATTTAAGGACACTCTAGGGAAGCTATCTTTCCCTAGGACTATCAAAAAGAATCTAGGGAAACAGAGAAGATCCTAGGGAAACCGGGAAATTCTAGTAGTGATTGTCTAAGCATTTTGCTCCATGATTGAAGCTCCACCCAAAGTCTGTAATCCAGTAGCTTCTCAAATGATGAATGCACACGTGTTGTTCACCAATACTATAAAAGAAAGATCTGTACTGTAAAATTTGGTGTTTACATCTGTTGATACAATCGTGCAGATTTGTCATGATGCGACAAATGGTACATAGTGGTTTCCTGTCATGAGTTTTTTTTTTTGTGTAAGATTTTCACATGAGCTCGTCAGCTTGCACATATGTGAACGCCAGCTCAATATATTCGGTTGTATACATATTATTTAGCCTATATCCAACTTATATAGTTAGATGCATCATAATAATTAATTATATCTAGAAGACAAACCAGAAATGTCAAGTGTTACATGCTTAATTCGGTAACGGAAAATAGATTAGAAATTGAGTTAGTTCCTGATGAACTGATAATCAACTTGCCCATCTGTCTAGGAAAAAAGATCATGCATGCTGATGTAAGTGGTGAGCTTAATAGAATGATGTGACCATCAAAATAAACTGACAAGTCCCGTCAAAGGGTTCCTGATATATGGCAGGTAAGGACCAGTACATATTATATGAAACAAATTATGCTGTCGAGATGAATAAAGATATATCTAGACATATGTTAATTGCTTCTTGCTAGCTGGATCTGTGGATGAGTGCAAGATCTGTATACTGTTTTTTTTTTGTTTCCAAAACTATAAAAGGACAATAACATATTTGTATACAGTAGTTTCCTTCTGCAGAACAAATTGCATCCCAATAGTACCAGGGGTTCTAAGAATAAAATTGATTGAATCTGCATATATATCTTGCTGGTGATTACATTGGTTATTGTAGATGAACCAGGATAGTGGTCTCATGATTAGGCACAGATTGTAGGGAAGTGGACTTCTGGATTGAGCTATTTGTAGGGGAACATGACGCGCATATCACCAGCGAAGATCCTAGAGAGTTGACAAGATCTAGTTGTTTTTCACAAATGGTTGAGTTTACTATTACTAGACTCCGATACAAAGGTTCACTCGAGGTGTTTGACCCTGCACTGATCTTACGCTAAGCTCACATAAAGGGTAAAAAGGAAGACTCCGGATACTTTCTTATATACCTTGCTCATTTGTTTTAAGCTTTAAATTATACCAGGCGAAATTAACTTTTCAACAGTCATGGCCTTCGTTGCGAATAGAGAGATTTATATCAAGAAGGAAAATGAATTATAAATGTAACACACAAAATTAAGTATGTATTTCGTTGTTCTTTCTGCATAAGTGTGTTCAAAACATTTTAGGAAAAAGGCGACTTTAACTAAGATGAGTGGTTATCATTCTCTGGGGCTCATTCCGGTATATTTTCTAGAAAGAAAGCACTTCAATTGAGCATAAACCTGCCTGGCAGACAACGAGATCGCATGATGCGATCAATGAACAATGATGTGGACATCCAAACTCCTCAAACTAATGATGAAAGTTGAGATAAGCATCAGATCTTGCAGCATACGTGATGCATAAAATGAACTCGGTTATAAACCTAGCTTGTGCCATCAAATGACATAAAAAAAACTCGGTTATCTTTTAACCAACTAAATAATCCACAGCTCTATTGACCTTATCATGAAGATCGAAAAGTCAATGGCACCAACTAAATTTGTCGATGAGTAGTTGTGCATTCTAATCGATTGTTTGATTTAAGTGTCTATATATGTGCATGTGATCGAGCAAGTGATCTCATCACAAGGGAACAATTGTACTTTTGTGTTCTTTTAGGACTTAGCGACTAATTGAGATTAATATAATATGATAGAAATCAACAAATAGTGGTGTGAGTTGATAAGATGCCCGGCCAAAGGTTTAAACAACAAGGAGAATCATCATGTGGATCTGTATGGGTATGTGTATCCGGTCTGTAGAGTTACGTTGTACCAGCTTCAGTATGTGGTCACCAGCATGCTTAAAACAACTATTTTATGAATTCGTCCTTGCAACTAAAAGGAATAATATATCTGTACGTTGAACAATGATGTCATGATAAAATAATATACTAAGGCCTAAAAAAAGTAACCATTTCTTAGTATGGGATTAGCAACTGATAACCATGCAATGGCCAGCCTGCTGTCAGAACGAGTGTCAAAGCTTTCGGAAGACATTCATACGGCCCGCGACTTGACCTAAGCACCCACACGTTTTAGGATCAGATTCAAAGTTGGTGGACTCGGGAGATTGGATACACGTGCATCTTTCACGTGTGTGGATGCAAGAAGCACCTTCCACGCAAGTGCCGCTCCTCGTATATGTGATGAGCACACATGGGCAAGTTCCAGGCAGTTACATGCGAAAAGTATTTATTTAGGTAACAAGAGACACAATCCTAGTAAACATAATTTTCTGTTTTTTTTTAAATTTCTAAATACCTGTGAAGTCACATGAAAACTAAGGCAAAGTGTTATCTAGAGTCACTTTCTCGGGATTGTCTTGCACCAACATTTTCTAGAATGAAAGCACTATACTATCGAGCAGAAACCATTCCAGCGACAATGACATGGCATTATGTGATCATCGAACGATGATGTGGACATCCAAACTCCTCCAACAGACCATGGATTCGATGGAGGTTATGATCGACAGGATGTATTGTTTTCACAGCATCCGTGACATGATGCTTATCGCGATGTAATCCTAGCTTGCGCCATCAAATCTACATTATCTTTTTTGGCATCACACTCGGTGCTGAGGCACTGACAAAATTAATCCCTAGACCCTAGCTTTGTTCAATCTGTCATCAAGAATTGAAGATATTTTGTCGTCACCAAGCATGGGTGTTGGGACCAATTCGATCGTACATGACAAAATTGAATATGCTTGATTTATAATTATATGCATCCATGTGAGGTAGATATATATACTTGGAGGTGCTTGACTGCAGGTTCGCGTGTATGATTAAACTAGCAAACCGCATCACAAAGGGGTCAATAATTGTGCTTTTGTCGGTATTAGAATTCAGGGAACAGGCGTGTTGATTATAAGCTAGAGAAATCGAGAAAGAGTTGGTGTGGTATGATAATCTGAAGAGGGAATTGTGTGTTGTTCTATGGAGTTGTACCAAGAGGCTGCTTGGCATTTCAAAAAGAAAAAAAGAAAGAAAGAAAGAAAGAAACAAGAGGCTGCTTGGCGGTCATCTAGGCAGCTATTCTGATGAATTTGTCGTTAATGACGCTAAAAACCAAAGTGAAACAATAAGATATGTACAGCGAGTTCTACCTAACGTAATACTAGAAATGCTTATTTATGGTTATGGACCATGTGTTTCTCTCCATTTTTTTTCTCAACCACAATGGGGCCAGATGCCTATTGAACTTGAGAAAAAACATTGGTATTTGGCCGAGCTTTAAATCATTCAAAAAACCTTTATGCCCTTCAAGACTCTTTTCGAACTAATTAGTTTGATCTAAATTCTGTACACTCAATGGTCAATCTCTTTCCAAGCAGGTCCATTGTGCGAAAATGGGTTTTCCCCTAATTTTGCTTGTTCCGGACCTTAAAGAGAATAAGAAACGTTTTATCTTATCCAAGCTAACAGAACAAAAAGTTGATGTTAACCACCTTCAATCTCTGAGAAGACAAACGGAACCGTTAATCATGTTAGGCTTATGTTATTACTGCGCTGAACATTTCCGAAGTTCTTATTGGTTTCTGTTTTCAGATGTTACTCCTAACTAGGAGCATCTTTTCAGAATCTAGCAGTACAAGTCACATTAAGGATGATAAATATTCATCGAAATTAAATAATTTGATTAATGAAGACTGCAAAACACTAATAGACCTTTCATGCTAGTCTCGTGCATTAAATTCTATGCCACATAGACTTTTTTTTTGGCTGACTTGGCAAGATAAATATGAGACAGAAAAGAGAAAATTCATCTATTGTAAGAGATCTGCTCATTGAGAATGGCTTCACAGTCAGAATAAATACTTTTTTTAGATAAAGCATAATAAATACTTGTAGTTGGCGCATAATAAGACCAGTTTTAATGAAAACTTTCATGTCACGGTTTTCAAGAGTGACACAACATATTTGTGGTCTTATTCAGTGAAATGAAACTGCATCTCTCAGTGCATAATTTCATTTCACAGTTTCATATGTTTGACAAAACATTAAAATATTGCTAGGTGGCATTCATTTGTTGGTTAGGTTCCTTGGAGATGAAAGGAAAGACACTCAGTCTACTTTCTTTTGTCTTTCACCATGTTGAAAACAACACCAATATCCTTTCATGGGGATGAAAGGCATCCCCTCTCTTTCATAATAAATTTCTTGTCATGTTACTATTTTTGCTGATGTGGTGTCTAATTAATACCAAATAAAAGAGCGACTAAGAATGGCCTAATCATTACGCGAGAGAACTTGAGCTTACATGAAGCACATTTTTCTTTCCCGAGATCACATCAAAGCACGTGTTGGACACGACACACGAGGGCACAATTATGCATTATGCCTCTACACCCCATTTACACGGGCCGAACAAGCCCATTCAACCCTCGTCCAAATCTTACGCACGGCCTTGCTCAAAGTTCAGGGACGGCCGTTTACTTGGGCTGTTTTGTCTGGATGTGAATCTGTTCTGGTAAATACTTTGAGGCCCAGCCCATTGGCGATGGTCTTTCCCCATCCAAAACAAGCCCGCTATCGCCCTGCCGCCACCGAAACCAACAAGCACGGCGCACGCGAGAAACTTGATCGCCGCCACCGACGATGGCCGACACCGCGACGAAGAAGAGACCGGTCCGCCGCGCCAGCGCGCCGCCCACGACGCCGCCGGCCGCCGTCAGCAGCCCCCTGGCCGATCTCTCG